>CAJHZI010000705.1:1965000-2112500 GCA_905160935.1 Enchytraeus crypticus | reverse complement strand
TTGCATTCCTCAGTTTTCTACGAATATTACAATAAGCCCAGTAAACTTTGCGTCTGTTTCGTAGTAACACCGTGGTGATAAGGTTTGGAAATAAAGTAGCATTTACAGTTTATAGGCCTATGAAATTCTAAGGAATTTTGTAGAATTGTGGTGACAGAGCACTAAGATCCAAACCAACGTCAGAAAGAGCATTCGGTTGGTGAGCGCCTAGGCTTCAGAAACTGCTACAAAATTCTCTAAAACGAATGTGAAAGAAGGTCTATTCGTATCCAGATCCAGGTTAAACTGGGATTCACGGTAAGATGATGATGATGGTGATGAGTATATACATAATTTTGTTCATTTCATAATGGGACCATATTTTTTATTTATGAATTTACAATTTTGACAGAATGAAATTGCTGCAGCTCTGACGCTTAATCCACAGACCATGCTTTCACTATAAGAAAATCATACAGCGGTACAGGATCATTCATTTATTACCAGCCGATGAATTTGGATTTGAAATTTACTATTTAGAAGGTATGCAGAAAAATAATTGAAATGTTAAATTTAAATCTCTTAATTAAATGTGAATTGTGAATTAAAAATTTATTGCAATCATCCGTTTTAGTTTAATATCGAGATTTGATTTTATTTGCAGGTAATTATGATTACAGGATGATATTGAGTTAAGCGCTGTACAACAGGATACAGTATTTTCTGTATTCTATTCTTAAGTAGGATTTATTGCAAACTGTTCATCTTAACATGAAATTACTTGTCTTGCGTTGTTTACGCTAAAAACATGTTGAGAATAGATAGACGTAATATATTACTGTTCATTAAAGCTCGACTTACTCAGATAACTAATGAGGTACAGCAAAACCAATTTGGTATCCTTAATTATGTGTTGTTTTAAAGAAAGGACCTCATTTTGTTTAAATGTAGCAAAAGAAGAGACATTGGATTTAGGTCACACTTTGAATTAATTAGGCTCTTTGCTCATTTGCGCGAGACAAGGCGAGTTTATTTTATACGATGAAACGGCTACACAATGCTATTACATACTGTATTTGCTACACATAATTTATTATATTGTTAATTACATATTTATTCTAAATCTCGTCATTTACAAAGAATCAATTCCCATTCTCTTAGCTTACAATTAACTATTAGTTCGAAAAATACAGCGTTTTGATAAAATTTGCGTTACATTTGAAGAGAGTGAAATTTAGAACAAAAAATTATGAAACGGACGAAATTGAAAAATGAAGCAATTATTACAAAAGCTTGACTAATGTATTTGAAAAGGAATTAAATAATTATTGTTATCAAAATTATTAATTTCTCATCGAAAGATTATGTAAGATTCTATTTTTTTCTAAATGTTAAGAACAATGGATAGCTTTATTTAGTTATAAATGGTATAATATCTAATCGTTGAGTCATATCATATTATGGCTAGAATTGTGAAATATACAATATTTCACTTAACACTATGTACCCGTAAATGTCAAACGTCTGTGAAACATTTTTTGTAAATTTATTGGTTCTGTCAGCTAGACAATGCCATATTGTTTGAATGTAAATAGTTTCTGTAGTGTGTAAGCAACGACTGGGCTGTTTTATCTGTATACTATAGAAACTATGTCTATTTTACATAAAGAACTATATGTATCTCAACAATACGTTTAAATGGTAGTATTGAGTTTAACGTCAGTTTCTTGTCTCGGAAATATATCCATGACGAGAAGTAAAATGGATTTGAACACTGAACTGTACGATCAGCAGTGGGCATCTAACTAGTCATACAGATTAATGGGTGACTTAGTCAACAAGTTGCAACAATCCATTTCTAAAATTTTTTGCACATTATTAAGCATCAGGAAAAATTATTGATTAAATTATTTATTGAAGAAAATAAGTAAACGTACTATTAAACAAATTGTTTTACATAATCCAATAGCATTCCTGAGTTTCAGTCTTGAAAATTGACTAAAGTTTCTTAAAATTTTACATTAGGTGAAAAATGAACAGTGACATTTAATTAGTGTGAAACTAAAATTGTAATTACATTTATTTTAAACTGAATTTCACTGTACATTAATTAAATTTCTAAGTGTTTAGCATGACACAAAAATAGAATCACATGTTGATACACTAACGATGTCCACTGTCTTCAAACTATTAATCAGTACACTAGTATTCAGTACACTAGTTATCAGTACATAAGTGCACTAGTCATCAGTACACTAGATTAGTACTCTAGTCATAAGTGTACTAGTCATCAGTACACTAGATTAGTACTCTAGTCATAAGTGTACTAGTCATCAGTACACTGGTCATCAGTACATAAGTACACTAGTTGTCAGTACACTAGATTAGTACTCTAGTCATCAGTGTACTAGCAATCAGTACACTAGCAATCAGCAAACTAGTCATCAGCACACTTAATCTATACTCATCAGCACATCAATACACTAGTAATCAGTACCCTAGTCATCAATACACTAGTCATCAATACACTAGTCATCAGTACACTAGTCATCAGTTCACTAGTCATCAGTACACTAGTCATCAGTACACTAGATTAGTACACTAGTCATCTGTGCACTAGCCATCAGTACACTAGTCATCAGTACACTTGTCATCAGTACACTAGTCATCAGTACACTAGTCATCAATACACTAGATTAGTACACTAATGATCAGTATACTTGCCATCAGTACTCTAGCCACGTCTTATTATTTAGCGTCAGATAAGCCGTTGATATGGCAAAAGTAAACCGCCAGATCATTACGCTAAAGTTCAAGCCTGTCATATTCTACACATGAGCAAGCTTGCCCTCAAGATGGGTATTCTATCGTCGCATTAGTAGTATATAAAAATCAATCAGTTGGCAATATTTTTTATCGCTTAGTAACGTTTATTTGTTCATCACAGCACAGATTACACAAACAATAGGAAAGTGCATGTAGTATTATTATATTATTATTTTGTGTATTGCTATATAGTAGTATTATTGTGTGCATTATTGACTTTACATACTGTAAATGAACTTCTTGTATTTCTATACATTTTACTTTTCTTTCTTGTACGTATAACTTTACACACGCACTAGCCTGAAATGGATTGCGCGATAATTTGCTTTACTAAATATAATAAACCAATAATGTGGTTCGATTTAAAGGCCATTTTTTATAAATCGGTCTATGGCGTGAATGATAAATGAGGTTAGCTAACGGCAAAGTTGTCAGAGTATCGGAAGTTCACTGGGTGCGGGATCAAATCACAGCTCAGGCCTCTAACGAGTTGGCGTGTATCTAAATTCCTGCATTAGGCCGATGTCAGTGCACTCATTTGATTCGGCTGAAATTGCATTAATTAAGCGCAACGTTATGTAACGTACTGTAGATGTTACTTTAAACTTCGAATGTTTCGTACAAATGTTTGCAAGGATTAAATGTAACGTCGATGTTGATGTGGCAAAACCAAGAACGTCTTGAAAGCAACTTTTCGAAATTTGTCATAGATTAAAAACAGATTAAAAGTTTAAAACTGGTTAACAAATAAATGTTTCAGTTGTTTTTGAAGAGAGAAAATTAATAATATTTTTAATTACAGTAATATAGCATATTAGGTATTGTTACAATAATTATTATATTCCTGTCGCTGATGTTATTTTTAAAGCCATAATGGATTGCCTGAAGACAGTAGATTAAGGTGAAAATTAGATTATAGTATTGTACCGTAGTATCTTAAAAGAAAACTGTTCACGTAAAATCTTGAGGTAAATTTTTACCATGGCTTTATTTGAACTATATGTAAAATAATTTACAGTATAGTATTGGAGGATGATATTATATAGTATCTCTACTAAACAGAAATATTAAAAGTACACTTAATAATAGTGATCATAAAAATTAAAATAATACTTTAAAGATAGAATTATAAAAAATAATTTAAAATAAAATAATTACTACTACTACTACTACTACTACTACTACTACTACTACTACTTTTAATAATAATAATAATAACAACAATAATAATATTAATAATAATAATAATAATAATAATAATAATGGGACCGTCCTATAGTGGATTGGATTTATAACAGTCTGTTAGAATCCCAGTCCAATGCAGCAGACAGAGCACGACTCCTAGCTGTATCAACCAAAAGAAGCAGCGACTGGCTTCACGCTCTCCCTGTTGCTTCTTGTGGGCTTTCTTAGACAATGAGGCGATTCGAGTAGCCGTTAATTTCTGTTTAGGGGCGAAAACTTGCGAGCCTCACATGTGCCCCTGCGGTCATGAAGTCGACGCTTTAGGTCTCCACGGCCTCTCTTGCAAACGAAGCTCAGGTAGAATGTCTCGCCATCACAATTTAAATGACTTAATATGGCGAGCACTTTCAAGAGCAGGCATCCCTTCCTCTAAGGAACCAAGTGGGTTGTCCAGATCAGACGGCAAGCGTCCGGACGGCATGACTTTAGTGCCCTGGTGCAACGGTAAATGTGCCGTATGGGACGTCACGGTCATTGACACTATGGCAAACTCCTACCTCAATACGACTTCAGTCACAGCCGGTGGAGCTGCTGTTCATGCCGCCTCAAGGAAGTTGGATAAATACCGTGATCTGTCCTTAGGATATGAAGTTGTTTCGGTGGCCATTGAAGCCATGGGCCCGATGAATCCCGAAGGAGTTGACTTTATTAATGGCATAGGCAGACTTATTGCAGAGCAAACAGGCGATAAGCGAGAGACATCTTTTCTTTGGCAAAGGCATTCCATGACTTTGCAAAGATTTAATGCAGTCTGCTTCAACAAATCTTGATTGATGACCACGAGTAGCCGGGCGGCGATTCAGCACGTATTGCATGAATCGTTTTTATCAAACACCAGGTCCTTTACACCGGGGTAAAAAATATTAATAATAATAATAATAATAATTTTTTCAAACTTCGGGTTCTTTAAACCTGGGGTAAAAATATTTCTTATTTTTATTATTTTTTCGAAATAACAATATTAGTAATAATAAAATGCTAGTAAAGCTAATGTTAACGTCAGTTTTCTCACTCGAAAATAATAATAATAAGAATAATATTAATAGTAGTAATAATAATAATAATTATGACCCGATTAACAATTTTGGCCCGATGAATCCCCGAGGGATTTGACTTTGTTAATGGCATAGGCAGACTTATTGTAGAGCAAACCGGCGATAAGCGAGAGACCTCTTTTCTTTGGCAAAGGCTATCCATGACTTTGCAAAGATTTAATGCAATCTGCTTCAGTAGTTATTTTAAGCCGATTGCTGACCTCAAGTAGCCGGGCGGCTACTTGAGGTCATCAATGAGTCTCGTCTAATCGGTCATCAAAGCCGATTCAGCACGTATTGATTGAATCGTTTTTACTTTTATCAAACCTCAGGTTCTTTAAAAAATAATCTCTCTCTTAGTGCACTGCCTACTGGCAGGTCCATGATACATAACGCCTCCACTTTTCTCTGTCTTCCGCTTTCCCCTTCATTTCCACATATGAGTGGGTCTTTAAATCATCTAATCTCGGCCTGCCCCTGCCTCTTTTTCCTTCCATTCTACCTTCTATAAAAATAATAATAATAGATAATAAATAATAATAATAATAATAATAATGACAATTATAATAACAATAATAATAATGCACTGAATCCAACCACAGTTTCCCTTGTATCTCCTACTACTGGTACATCCACTACTCTATACTCGTCTCTCATCCACCCACCCTCAGTGCCTGATCCCCTCCGCCTCTAATTCCAACTCATCCTCTCTCACTATTTCCAATCCAGTGTACTGCTCCAGTAACTGACTTGATCCTCATTCCTCCAGTGTGGACTCCGTTATCCTGTGGACCAGTTAAGAGTTCCTCAATGCTCCTGTCTCCCTTGATCATCTCTACATCATCATCATCATCACCATAATTATCTTCTTCCACTGAGTTTCAGTTTAGCTAGGGTTGGGATGCTAATGAACCTTTAACCTAGCCATTCATTTTATAAAATTTTGTAACAATTTCTAGATCCTAGGCGCTTACCATTGGAATTCCTCTGGGACGTTGGTTTGGATCTTAGTGCCTTGTCGCATTTTAATCAATCAATAAATAAGAATATAACGTCCGGTTCCTCGCCATATGGCAATGTTGCAGAATCTACACAGACAGGCGCCAAAGCACCATACGAGGTCGACTAAGTATACAGAGATCACAAAAGAAAGCGAGATCTTTGTCGCCATTTACGACACTTACAGTCCAAGGTTAGTTTAATTCTTCAGCAATCCCAATAAAGCACGGGTTATTATCGCTACCGAGTCGTTAATATTTACGATTCCAAATTGTCGTCTAAATATTAAGTTGATTTTATGCAGTGCAAGCATTTTATCCCTCTCTGTAGTTAACTTTTCATTTCATAATTTACTACATGTACTTTTACTGATCTACTTATTAAATATGTAAGTTCCTCTATGGCTTGTATTTTCCGTTCACTCAATCTTTTCTATATTTCTATGTACTCTACTTGATGCTTTTTAAGATATGAGAAATGAATAGATAAATGACAGTTATTTTACATGCATATAACTCCAATAAGTTCTATCCGAAGCCTTGTACTCTCGTGTATACTCCACCATATTTAAATGCATCCCTTTTGCATAAGAATTAGGCCTATTTTATATTATACTACGTCAATTTAGAAATAGCTTAAAAAAGTTTTAATTTAATTTTCTTTTGAAACCAATTTTTCATTAGCAAATAATTAAGATTAAACTTAATGTTAAAACGTAGGTTCTAATATAGCCATAGGTTCTACAGTATTCTGTAGCATAGAAGACAATTAGTAAACATATTTGTTATTCTTAGTAATAGCTGCTGGCTGCATTACCTCACAGAGCTTAAGCTCTTTTGTGGCTGGAGCCATTGGCGATGGCAGTAAGATATTCGACCGCGGATCAGTAAGTGTGGGGTTCAAATCCTGGGCTCGCTCGTCAATGGCATCGCTTTCGAGTGAGGAAACTGACGTTAACCTTAGCTTTACCAGCTTTAACCCTCTTCCTGATTATTTACTTAGTGTCTAGTTAAGTAGGCCTATGCAGTATTTGTTGCTTATTATGACATGGAAGCAAATAAAGGGCTGAATGAATTGAACTTAATAACTGCGGTCCAACAGTTCTAGCGGCTCTGACGTTTAGACTTTGGATTTTAGATGAGGATGCTCATTATAAATGATATTCTGTATGGTCTGTGAAGATTTTAGTTTTTTTTAAGTTTTCTTTTTTTTCTTTTTTTTACAAAAATTGCTGTAAATTGTACATAATTACGCATTTTACTCATATTATATGTAATCCATATGGTATTTATGTCTGTGATGCAATTAGCAATAAATTGGCATAATTAAATTGTGAAAATTTTATAATAAATAACCATGGGCATATAGATTTCAGTAAATACTTGTATATTTTTGACCAATCTGAAAATTGACCTGTGTTATTATTCTGCATTGCTGAAATCGACCTAACGTAATAACAAAGCCAGTCCAAACTGTTGGTCTATGTATAGATATAGTAGACCCACTGTGGCTTAGATAAAATACGAAGAATGAGCAAGCTAGTGAATGAACAAGTACATGTAAGATGTTGCACGCTCATTCGTGATATGTCTATGCCGCACCGAATGACCTTTACATGCATTGTCTCAACTGAAGTAATTAATTACATCTCTGTTTTGACGTCGAATCTGATTTTTGTTTGAAAGGAATGTTGTTAATTAGAAATTATTTCCTTTGCCGTGGTATACTAGAAGAAAATCTAAGGCCGACTTGCTAGCATTATAATTCTGTATTAGAAATTTAATATCATCATTGATTTTTGTTGGAGAAGAAATAAATTCTTGAAGTTTCTGGTGTTTTAATTCAGTCTAGATGAAATAATTATAAATAATCTCTAACTTTTGCCTTTATATAAAATATCGAAGCCTTCCATAAAGAATCGGATATCTGTCATTTGTATTTAGCGCCAAATATTTACTTGCTAATCATCTTTAACAAATGTGCTCAATACCGTATTTATCAACGGTTAGTAGTGTAATTGATTCCTATTCATGGGCTAATCTTGCCTAAGCTAGATATTTCTATTGCATATGCATCAGAATAGCTACATAACATTATTATTTTCTTGTGTATTTGCATACATTTATACATGTAAATGCATATTTATTTGCATTTTATATTATTACAAATTTTAAAAGAAGTGATTTTCATCATTCCGTTCTTTGCAATTTATGTTATATTATCGCAAAACGTTATTTAATCAACGAGAATTTAGTGCCTACCTTAAACATCCTGCAAATATCTAAAATCCAGTGCGATCAATCTGTAAAAGTGGAAACGGCATATATATGCATATATATATATATATATATATATATATATATATATATATATATATATATATATATATATTTATACATTATACAGTCCATATTAAATAGTTAATCACTTAATAAAACGAAATGTCTTAACATTACCTTATTATGACCCATTAATTTGTTTATACTATGGCTTCTTAAGCGGTTTCCCATTTCCTTCGTTAATTTTTTTCCCAGTCGCCTCGTAAGACTCTAGCTGCTTACGATTGGTCTATTATTATGTATCCCAAAGACACAACACGGGCCACATACTAATAAGGAATACAAATACATGCACATTCTTTGTTTTATTATAGTAAAAGCAAGCCTCTATATCTCCGAATCTACTGCTGAGGTTTTCTCTCTGAATGGTAACTCTCAGATATTCTATTAACGAAGCATAAATGATCGAATTGCCCCCCACTCGGATTCCCCCGGTCTAGTGGCCATTTGGCGTAAGCCCGGGACCCAAAGATGGAGTGGAGGTTAGTGAAAGCTTAAAAATTATTTTGTTAAGAGCAAATGAAAATATTACAATATAATATTTGAGTCACTAGCGAATAGACAATATGTCTAAATAAAAACTTAACGCTAATCTGAGCTCAACAGAGGCACTATGTCTTTAATGTACATCTGTAATCAGTGATTTGAAATCAGATTCGAACCCGCATCTTTCGATAATCAGCAAGAATATTTACCGAACACGAACTGTCTAACCTGCGAAAAGCTACTGGAAATACCATTAGACGTGCTTTTAAAGAGTAAAAAGTTTACAATAAGGTTTACTAAGAAATATTATGTGATGGAATCAATTTCTGGTAGTTATAGTGCTCTTAATTGAGCATAACAATAGGCACTGTGCGAATATACGCTTACCATCTACATTTGTGGAACACTTGAATTTGAGCAATACAATATAAAATCTGGTAAAGCTAAGTTTATCGTCAGTTTCCTCACTCGAAAGCGACGGCAGCATCTTTAAGCTTTAAGTTTCATTCGCAAGCTTGATGAAATTCTTAAACAGATTGAATGTGCCTGTCAGTAGACTTGCACCACTTCTACAGCAGTGTGTCATCGAGCAGCTTCCTCGCTCGGCAGGGTGCTCCCCTGCACCCCCTGACGCCCCTGGGGCACCCCTCCTAGCGGCTCCTCGGTGCCTCCCAGGAGCTGAAAGCCGTGGCTGCAATGAACCAGGCGGAAGATTTGTCCTCTGCCTTTCTATCGGTCGTCGGGAATTGAAGCGGAAAATGATCATCGGCTGTTGGAGTGAAAACAAAATTGAAGGTCGTTTCTGTTTAATGTTAAGAAATTTATAGTTTAATTTAGCAGTTTATAGCAAATTTAATAATTGATGTGGTTTACAATAGTATACTACACTAAGTGAAAAACTGAATAACAGAATGGTCGATTAATTTATAAGTACTATTCTAACATAGCAATTCATGTTCACTACAGCTCCGTCTCCATTGTTTTCAACTTCCAGCTGTTTGTTGGTTTTCTTTATACAAAAATAAACAATTGGAAAAAACTTAAAGAGTAACTGATTAAGTAGATAGTTAGGAAAGTGATTTTTGCAATGAGACAAAAGCTTTTTCGTGTAGTAGCGAAACCAAAGGCAAAAGCGAAGTATAACGTCCGTTTGTCTCGAAAGCTTGTCAGGGCCGATCGATCACCGGATCTGAACCCTGCATCTACTTGTCCTCAGTGAGACATATACATGCCTGCAACAGACTGAGCTCTTAGATTAAAATATCAAAAATTCAAGGATTACTCAACATAGCTTATATCCCACTAAATACTGCAAAATAAATGGCAATCATCAATTTTTAAATTGTTGTGATTAATTAACCACCTAAAAATTAATTCCTAGAATAAAGTAGAATTAGATACATTAGATGGTGATATTGTACATGTAAAGGTGGTATAGCATGCTGGTATTTTGATAAGTTTTGAAAATTAATTATTTTTAGCCGATCTGAAGCGTTAATGTATGGCTGACCTTCCATCTACAGTATATTATAAACTTTTAATGTTACGATATTCCGTTTTTATTTTCTGAGTTTCCCGTTACAGTTTTCATATTGTTGCTGATCTAATCCATTGAGCCTTTTTTGCATTTTTCTGTAACGATATATCCCTAAACAAACCTCTGTGCACTTGATTTGAGCATTTAGCCACCGGTTATCTCATTTACTCTTTGAAATGAGGCATAGACATTTCAAAAGGAGGCTGGCTTTTTGGAATTGAAATATTGGTCGAATATTGTGGATATATTTATTTTACAGATACCGTTGACTGGAAGAATGGAAGACTTTTCAGAAAACACCAAGTTTAAATGAGAAAATACCCAGTTTAGATGAGAAAACACCAAGTTTAAATGAGAAAACACCCAGTTTAGATGAGAAAACACCAAGTTTAGATGAGAAAACACCAAGTTTAGAGGAGAAAGCATCAAGATTATTTGATTTCAATATCTCTACTGAACCACAGAACCCCTGAAAAATATTCGTGAACTAAAATTGACTTCCTCTGAAGTCTGAGTCTCCCAGAATCCACAGTATTTCAGAAGAATCAGCAGAAATCTAGTTAGATTTCTAGAAATATCTTAGAAATATTAAATGTTTGAAACCGATTTCATATACCTGCTGATAATCCCTATAAAATAATAAATATCTGAAAAGTTTTCGTATCTTCAAATCGAAGAATAATATTTGAAATAAACTCTCAGTGATATTGTAGAGAATATTGGCAGTGCGGTTAGTAGTTTAGTTAAGTAGCAATGTGTAATCATTGATGTTTGGTGACCAAGTTTATCTATGATGCTGTAGCTCTGGAAAGTTCGCAAACAAAATAAAAAGCGAGGATAAAACAAGAGAGTTTTTACGATGAAATCAGCAATTCATGAACCTACAAAAATTATATGTGCGGATAAAATAAGTACAGCAATAAAATAAGTAAAATAGAAAAAAATTGACATTCGATTATTGTTCACATCGAGACCTTCAGAACGGTTGCGGTCCTCTGTTTCGCTGCTATATTTTCAAGCTTTATTGTACCAACCATAAACTGCACTTGTCGTATGAGACGACTAACTAAGAACTAAGTAAAGTAAGCAAAAGCACCTCAATATACAGTATATACAGTTCACAAGATGTAGGCTGCATTGAGATAGGCCCTGTAGATAAGAAATACTCTATTGTGAAGCGATTAACTTGCATTCGATGCAATGTTCTTTATTGAGAGTTGAACTTTAATCAATTGCATGGAAGATCACTTGAGAGAGATTTCATCTTGATCACTCTGAGATAAAAGGCTTTCAGAGACTATCCGGCTAATCCTGCAGTGCCGGTGAATTTAATTATATTTTGAGAACTAAGATATATATCGACGATGGATCATGGCTATTTCTTCTTTGCAGGAAATTGTGAACCTGAATACACTCGTGAACTGAATACAATTGTGAACCAGTAATCACTCCACAGAAGTTCACCTGGAAATCCCTGAACCACCAGATGCTTGATGAGTCCCATGTACTTCAATCATTCTGTAATTCAGTCTAGAGCTGTAGTATACAATCAAACGCTCTTATTTATGAGAGAGCTGTACTAATATTCTAGGAAATCCAATGATCGTTATATTTCAGGAGAAATCTATGAAAATTACAATTGATGATAGAGAACAAAGCTGATAGAGAATGTTAGAAGTATGGCTGGGTTAACAGCAGCAACATGACATGATGCTTCAATAAAGAACCAGAAATATTGACTCAGACCTTTGTTATATGACCAGGTGAGCAAGGTTTCTGGTTCTTTCTTGAGCGTCCCTCACTACGGGCGGTTGTAACCAGTTTTAACAAGTTGGAATCAGTCTTAACACTTCTTAATAAGCTCATTCAACGGGATAAGAAATTCTTATAGAATTGTACAACATCTTCATCAAGAAATTAACCTTTATATACACTAAATTATCCAACTAACATCTTACGCTTGTGTTATGATGGACAGTTAAGAATGTAATCACGCCAAAGAGGGAACATTGAACAGCTAATAGGATAAAGTTGGTGCTTGGCCAAAGCCTAAACCGGAAGAAGTAACCACGGAATATAAACATAATTTGGATTTTGTACACCAAGTAAGAAAGCAAAGAAAAAAGTTAGATTAATGGCTCGATGAGAGGAACATGAGAATAAAGGGATCAATGGCAACGAGGATGGTAGATTTAATGGATGAACTTGTAACTTAACACAAGTAGAATAGGCAAACATCTGCTGTGAGAAGCAACTGTTTAATTAATAAATAATAATATTAATATCAGTGATAACAATAATAATTAATAATTAAAATATAATTAATAAATCATTAATAAATAAGATTCATCTTGGAGTTTGGAATATCCGATCAGGACATGAGCTTGAGTATCCTGGTCCATGCCTTAGACGTTGAGAAGACCAAGGCAGGAAGCTACAGTCCTCCATGACAAATCTAACGTAAATGTTTCGTCTAGAGAGCTTACGATACCGAAAACAGAGCGTACGTTTGAGCTAAATGTTTAGATTAACTTCAGTTTTGTTAATCGAAAGAAAAAGGGACCATTCATGGATTTCAAATCTGAACAGAGAGATTCACCGTGGAATGAGCGAATTATCATGTGATGATACTCTCTCTTAGACATATAGATGCCATACCTACGATGATCCAGGCGATATCGAAGGCGGCGAGTATCCCGTAGTCCCAGATGATGACGGTAGCAGTCTCGAGGTCCCACTTGTGGACGTCCTTGAATTGGACAAGGAAGTCCAGCCACACCATATGCAGCTGTTTAAATCAAGATTGATCCGGTCATATAGTCCTAAGTCATTTTTATTCCTAAGCCATCTTTATTCGTAAACCATTTTTATTCCACATTATATACTGGTATAGTCAGGTAGTCGAGAGAGGATGCAACCTAGGGACGTTAACAACTGTGAATTTCTATGGAATTTCAGAAAGCTAGCAATAATCAATCAAAATAGATTTCAAGCGACTAAGACAGGTATGGCTCAATTTCAAATACCTTTCACCAGTTAAGTATGAAACATACTGACAATGCTATGCGATCCTTCTCCACAACATGTTGAATAATCTTAAATAATCTTTTCTGAATTTGGTTACACTTCCACAAATTCTAATTCTTCTGACGTAGTGATAAACGCCTTTCGATAGATGTTTAAAAGAATTTGCTAAAAGTCACCGTAAACCTGTCTCACGATGCTGGTAATTAACTGTAAATTCACTCCTCATGGATACTTTTGTTTTATACAATAGCCACTAGTTACAAACATGATGCCTTAGTCTAAAGAATCTTAAGTCAGTGGACTAATCGACGCTGTGATCACTGATTCTATTCTGCTGCTCATGAAAAACTTGAATATTTGTCTCAACCCGAGAAACGGTGAGCAAAGTTTCAGGTGATTCAATGAGTGTGCAAACACAACAGTAGTAAAAGTCTCCATTGCCGTTTTTCTCACGTGATTTACCAAAGTCAGACGCATGTAAGTGATCTTAAATATCTAGAGACGTCTCCTTGAGTGGTAAAAATGTGCATAAATTGGTTACCAGCTATATAGTCTGGTTGATAAGTCATGTAGATCAACATATCAATCAAATTAAGAGAATAGTTTACATCGTCTCCACATACAGAGTATCTTGGTGAAAAATTTGAAAACGAAGTAAATCCATAATATATATTTACATATATTATATTAATATATATATATATATAATAATAATAATAATAATAATAATAATAAAGGTTTAACGTCCTTTTCCTCATACAAGGATGATGTCAGGGACGTCATATATATATATATATATATATATATAATAAATATATAATGTTATATGATGATATTATAATGAAGTTGTTGATGATGTTATGATGTTATATATATATATATATATATATATATATATATATATATATATATATATATATATATATATATATATAACATATAAAATATATATGAACTGTAAGCTCGACTTCTTAGAGATGATTACTGATTATGATTATGATTAGAGAACTACTCATTGTATTTCCAAGCAAAACTGCATACTTGCGCACAATTTTTATTACTGCTTTTAAATAAACATTTTATTTTAAACTCAAATATAAAATAGTTAAACATAAAATATCAAAAATGAGTAAAAGCTGGTAAAGCTAAGGCTAAAGTCAGTTTCCTCACTTGAAGGCGATGACAGTGACGGGCGAGCCCAGGATTTGAACCCCGCACGTACTAATCCGCGGTTGAGTATCTTACCGACTTCGCCACTGGCTCCAGCCACCTGTGCATCTTTAAACTGGTTACAACAGCAAAGAATTAATAACTTCAAGTTTATTGTTTTTTGATTGTCGTCAACAGTGCTGCGATACTTAAAAATACTGTCAACCCTACGTATGCTCCTATAGGGTTTCAAACCGTGTCTTGGATTATTACATTATTACATATTTAGGGCTAATATAATTATAAAAGTTGAACTTGCAACTATAAATATACGTCAATCAGACTCAGGAGCTATACTATACTATTATAAAAGTAACTTTTAAGGTTCAACAACACTACTCAATATTCATTAATATTATCGATATGTAAAATGATTTAACTTAATACAAAGTCTGATAGACGATTAAATCATATGAGCGGTTAATTAGTCTAACCGATCACGTGATCGTTGCGTCACTGAGACAGTTTAACAATGTCAATACATATTACAGTGGAAGCAAGTCATGCTATATTTGCCTTCCGTTTCTACGTCCAGCCTTCTTAGTTAATAATGCAGAATGCAACAGCATAAGTCAGAGAAATACTACAACGAGAATGAGCCCCATCTATAATGAATTTGACCAGAAGATTTGAACCCTTTTCTTCCAAGATGCCAAGATGGTACAGCATATCAATGATGTCTTGAGGATAAGCCCTTCCGGCTTCTGACCTTGACGTTGAATCCACACCATCAGTCAGGTTTGTCACATTCATCTAGGTCCCTACTTGACAGCTTTGGTTGGTCAATGGGATCAACCACAACGATGGTCGGGTTTCAAGGTTTCAACGGTTCACCGGTACACCTGACATCTTTAATAGCTGCACTTCGGGGCTTCTGATCTTGACATTAATCCCGCATCATCAGTCATTGCTTATGATAATTTTCATCAGTTCACTGAGGCGATAGGAAGTTGCCGCCAAATTCTTTTACGGTAGATATTCTCGACAATTGATTTATTCGCGTCGTGCAGGGTAGGTTGCTTTTAGCTACCGTCTTGAAGAGAAGCCCTTCCAGTTTCTGTCCTTGATGTTACACCTACATCATGAGTGAACTCCTACGATGGAGGCGGGACTGATCTCGGTCACTATCCGATTGCTTGCCGACCTCGAGGCTTCTCTTCTCTTGTTAACAGTGCGAGATTCGTCTTGGTAATTGAAGAAATTTGTATGGGTTGTTGCGGGATGGTATTGAACGGGAATGATAAAGCTGTAAAGCTAATGTTAACGTCAGTTTCTTCAATCGAAAGCGATGTCCGTGACGGGCGAGCCCAGGATTTGAACCCCGCACATACTGGTCCGCGATGGAATATCTTACGGGTATCGCCACTGTCTCCAGCCAGTGGATATGGAAGGGCAGGTCTTCATTGCTGGGACATGAAAGCCCTACTCCGGATAAACCCCGGAGCATGAGGCAAGCCAAGAAGAGTTGACGTGGGTTGTGCTGACGGTAACTGTCCCATTGTGTCCAGGAGCACATAATGCCACGGGGTTTGGGTGACTCCTGGGTAGAATAGATATGCCCCTGGGAATGGTGATCCCCCTGGGAATGGGGTGCCCCTATTTGTGGGTGCCCCGGGTTGTGGTGTGGTGGGGTGCCTGGAAAGTGGACGTGGATATCCCAGGGGCGTAAATGAGGGTAACCTGATGGTAGGGGTGTGTAGGATGATTGTGTATCCCACGGAGTGGGGGTGATCCGGGCTTAAGCCTGGAAGGCGAATGGTGATGCTGTCTTTTTAATTTAAAATTGCCGTTTTTGTCAGTTTTTACAAAGTAAAATTGCGGAATTGATTACTACTGGTAAAACTAAGTAAAATATGTTTTTACATCTATTCCACACACTCGACAGATGACACTAGTGGAAGATCGACGCGAGTCAGATGTATTGTTATTCCAGACACAGGTCGGCATTAATGGATATAATGACGCCACGAAGTTCTGCTGCAATCCTAGATCGATCAGGAATCTCTGTTACCATTTCCGCTATTTTCTGACTCACTCTGCTGCATAATTTTCTAATGAGCTAATATTCGTCACATCACAAACATAAAATCTACAACCCACAGAAATGTGTAAGAATATTGTAAGAGATTTCTAGCAGAAATACTGTTACTAGAAGTGATGAGGTTAACTGTACTATAATATTACTCGTCGGGTTTGAATTAAGAACAATAAATGAATAATATCGTCTAACAAGTTAGTAATTAGTTTCGAGAAGATAGATAATGAAAAGAAATTTTGTTGTAGAACCGCCTAGTGAATGTTTCCAGATTCATTTTTAGATAATTCACTATTTCTGCTGACAGATACAACAAACAGCAAATTAAGTTCCATTTACCGGTTATTTCTCAGTGACAATAATATTGTAAGATGCTGCTAAACAGTAATTTTAATCTAATGGCCTTCAAATTAACGAGTTCACTAATTCTACCATATAAGTCGCAATTTAAATAAATTTTAGACTATCCCATATGGCCCATGTATAGGGCCTAGGCCTAAGGCTTAAATGAGGTCGTCATCAGTAAGGTAAATTTAGTATTACAAGTCTGCAAATGTTTACAGTACCTATTTTTAACTTAAGATTCAAAGCATTTTTCAGATTAAATGGTTGAAAGGAAAGCAGCTCTAGCTTCAATAAGAAAATACGGGACTTCGAAACTCCTGCTAGCAAATGTTAGACTGAAGAATAATATGAATCTCAGTAATTTCATTTAGTAAGGCCTATTCAATTAGAGCTTCATGTAAATTGCAATTTAAGTAATTTCATTTAGGCCTAGTATTCAAAATAATAATTTCAGTAATATTTAGACAGAAATCAATCTCAGTAGCAGAACAATTAGAGATGTGAAATCTGTAAAGGAATGTTAGCCTGAAAGGCTGTGACTAAGTTTTCATTACTGAGAAATAACATTTCAATTATAATACTTAATATCTGAACATTTAGGAGTGATAGGGCCCTAAATTACTTGCCCAGCCACCAACTTTCAACCCCTTGTTCCTATAGTTATATAAGAGCTAGAATAAAGCCATCTCCCCAATTAGCATCTCTATTTCGTGACCTATATTCTCGTCCCTTTATCAAAAACATGTTGCAGTTGATCTGACCGAGCATATAATATTTCATCCTTTTAAACATATTATAATGAATATATGCTATTCTATATCTTTGCTCTTAAATGACACCATGTTTGACAAGTTAACGATATAAAGGCTAATGTTATGCTAATGTGCTACGAGAATCCTATTGCACAAGAAGATGCAAAACATTTAAGGGCTTTCGAAAAATCAAGAAAGAAAAAAAGAAGAAAAATTAAGTTCAGATCTTCAGGCCAGTGAGGTAACTTTCACTTTCACAGCCGTTTAAAGTTTTTTCTGATTGAGCTTTTGATGAAATAAATTCGATTGGGAATGGTAACACGGTAAACTGCTTTATTAAAATCATTATAATTCGACACTAAAAATCCTAATATGAATTTTCATTTATGTTAGTCTCTTACCATAAAATATGAAACCTCTATGCTTAGAATAGATATGGAAAAGTTTTGGTAGGTTAGTATATCGGGTACATTAATTGTTAATTTAGCACCTGCACTGTCGATATATAATGCCAAATAGATTGTGCTTAGTGCCTTGTCTGCAAACCAACTTCGGTTTATAAACATTCTCCCAGTTCGCTACATCGTTTCAGAGATAGTTTTGTGTATCAAACTATTGCGGATACATAGAATGCAGTCGCTTGCGTAGTTAAACTATACTATAGCAATCAGAGTAAAACGATAGTTAAATTATATCGTATGACATTGTTGCAAACAGTAACATGCTATGGATTCCATTTTCTTGCATCATGTTTTATATTATATCTTGTATTTGTTAGTTGGATCTTAGCTCTTAATATCTTAGGACTGGTGTTCTGGATTTGGAATTTGCACCGTTTTTACCTTCTTTTTGCTTACCGGTTTGGATTTGTCTCAACAGTGCTCGATGTTGGCATGGACGACAGTAACACTCTAATTGTTATGTTATGTTCTACGGCCTGTGAGAGATTTAGTACAATATAATTTTAACTTTCAAATTTGTACGAATTGGCTGCTTGACTTTATTGCACGAAATTTGATCTTAAGTTAATATAATTTACATAATCAAGATAAAATCAATTAGTCATACTTAACGGAAAGCAGAAGAAGGAAATTGAGTGTAAAGCCACTAAGAAAAAGTTAAATAGCTATTTAAAATGTAATAGGAATGTAAATGTTAATAGTTCAATGTGTATACACAGTAATAGTACTATAAATCTTTAACAGTTCAGTGTGTCTGCACAGACTATATAATGTGCTTAACTTCTAGCTGCATTCCAACTATACTATTATACTATAATGTAAAATACACTAGTAAAATATAATACACATCAAATCAATGTGTAATCCTATAAGCGCTGAATGCCCCTATTAAATCATAGTATTTAATATGCGACTCTACTTAGTCTGCTACTGCAGGGTTCTATAACTTCATAAACTAAATAAAATCTTAGGTCGCCTTTGCTTATAAGGTTTAATACTCTTCTCTGAGTTATACTGTATATTGACATATATAGGAACTACCGTGTGCTATATTTCAATGGTTCTTGCCCTAAGCTTGTGTAGTTCTACCAGTCTTCTACTAGCGAGTCTTCTATAAAAGTTCATTGAGAGAATAATAAAACTGTCACGATTTGTGATCGTAAGAACATTGTGACTTGAACAGCGCGCATTATGTAGCCTATATAGTGTTGCAGATTTTCACTATTTAAATCTCTGCATAAATAATAACTGTTGCCGTTTATTCGTTTAGTTATATACATATGGTAAATGACTTACATGAAAAGTTATCGCAGATTTTTATGCTGTGAACGTTTTACGCCGGATTTTCTCTTCTATTAACATCTATGATCGCATAGTGTTGTAAAAGCTAGGTTATTTT
Organism: Enchytraeus crypticus; assembly: GCA_905160935.1. Classification (NCBI taxonomy): domain Eukaryota; kingdom Metazoa; phylum Annelida; class Clitellata; order Enchytraeida; family Enchytraeidae; genus Enchytraeus; species Enchytraeus crypticus. The sequence goes on along the minus strand of CAJHZI010000705.1, from coordinate 2,092,827 downwards.
ATATGCATCAAATGGAATTAAAATGATATTAATTTGAGAACTTTAAATGTATCATTGAGATGATGACAGTTTTTTTAAACTTTCTGAGAAAATGCTAAAAAGCAAAACGGCTGAAGCCGGAAACTGATCCCAACACAACGATTGAGATTGCCTATATAAAGCTAATAAAAAGCTAATGTTAACGTCAGTTTCCTCACTCGAAAGCGATATCAGTGACGGGCGAGCCCAGGATTTGAACCCCGCACATCCTGATCGAGGTCGAATATCTTACCGACGTCGCCAATGGCTCCAGCCTGTGGCGATGTAGGCTGGAGCCAGTGTTTCTTTCCCAAAATTCTTTATTTTCTCGGTAAAGATCGTTACGCTGGAAAATATCGATATGTATCGCACGACAGACTGCGATAAACTTCATAACTTTCTGAAGCAGTCACTCAGTACAGACCAATCAATCAATAAAAATTTAACGTCCGGTTCTCCACATAATGCAATATCAGGGACTGCTCTCGCAGACTCTACACTAACAGACTAAGTACTACTAATGATTATACCGTACACTTACCTAGTATATTAATTTATTCTTAGGCTTTAAATACTTTTATTATTGGCTCAACCCGGCCGCCACCTATATTTAGCGTTTCACTGCAGACGATAGGCTTTATAATCCCGTTTAGAATCCGGATTCGAACTCTTTGAATTGCTCTGACGGGAACCAGAGACTTCGGCTCGAAAGGCGAATTTGCTAAACCTCTTTTCAACCTACGATTTGCTTTATATTTGTTCAGTAAGATTACTATTATGCTAATTACTTGCTGTGTATCAAGCGTGCTACTGAATCTATGCTACAGCTTTACAACTAAGTCTTTTTATAATATATAATCGTTTATAAAATTTTATATCTTAAAGATCTTAAGAATTATAACTTGTTGACAAACGTTCAAAATGACGTGTTAAATATTAAAGTAGGCTTTTGACAAAATTCTGCGGGATCTCAAAATTTTCTATTCATATTTTATATTTTTATTCAAAAATACAGAAAATATCTTGTCTATGAATCCACTTTCCCTTTCTCCTTCATTGCTTTTGTTGTATCCGGATCACTATACAAAAAAGATTAACCATTTACAGCTTGAGAGACAACTGAACAATAACTGAGGAGAATGCAATGAGAAACCAGCTCATAAGCTGTATCTATCCCAAGTTAAGGCTACATTAAACGATTGGTAAATGAACAGCCTTTCTGTGGTAGGATTAGCTAGTTTGACAATGGAAATTCTGTGGAAAGCTCTTGAGCGATAAAGCATACAGTGAAAATAAAATATACCTTGGACCTGCTGCTTAGCAAAAACACTACAGAGAAAGATATATCTAAGGCTGACAATGAAACAGTCTAGAACTAACATTTTATAATCCAAACGAAAATTAAAATAGTCTAAACGGTTTTACCTAAGCGAATGACACCTGTGGGCTATCATGTCTAGCACGGGAGGATCACTTACTTCTTAAAGCTTTAAGCATTACCACATGTGATTTATCTGATGGTACATATATCATGTTGATCCACGGATCAGCATGATCATTTAGACCTGCAGTTTAGCGGAACGACTTCGGTCTGCTATCGGAGAAACTCGATGCCAGAAACTAATGGATGCGTCAAATCATACAATGCTGTTCTTGGCTGGAGTCCGCTATTTATCTTAATGCGTGATGGGAATAGATGGCTGCTCTGTCAAAAATGCCTAAAACTAATGGATATTTTATTAATTGGTTATTATTATTGAAGGGAATATTTAGAAGCGTATTTGTTAGTTTCAGGAATTGTTACTCGATGAAATGCTAATGAAGAAAAAAATCGTCAGTTTTATTTATTAAGCTGTAGGCAGTGAATTATTTTTAAAAATCACAGAAAACAATTAATGTTTTAAACTAATTAAACAATTAATGTTTTCAAACTATAAAACTGTGGATATTTTTCTGAGACTTGTAGTAATAATTAATGAAATAATCGATTATTAATTTATTGAAGGATTAATTGGCTAATTAAAAGATAGGTATATGCATTTTATGGTATAAAATTTCTTAATAAATTCTGAGTCGCTCCTTGGTTTAGTAGTATATTTTCTTAATATCTTCAGTAAGCGACTAGCTCTTATATTTGTAAAACTCGCAGATGAGTTAAAATACATCTATAGGCAGACTTAAATTTAGCCGGATAGTATTGAGATTTAGCTTGAGTAAGCGAATGAGCAGTTCTTCTGCAACATAACTGTTTTAAAAATTGTCAATTGAAACGACCTAAAATTAACAATTATAACCATAGCGCTTGGTCTATTGAAGTCCAAGCAGTAATTGTAGACATTTTCTGTTAAACAATTCTGCGGATTATTCGTAATTCACTCTCGTGACAATTGTTGAGGATATTCAGAAGAGATTAGCTGATTCTTTAACAGTCGATCGAGAAAAGAAGCTACAGAACAATGAAGTCTTTGAGGATAGCACACAAACTTGCCGTTCTGTTATTTCTCTGCCAATACGCTCTTTTCTACAGATTCAGTACGGCCGGCTCTGTAAAAGGTAAGTACGCTCAGTCATTCAGATTTAATTAATGAAATATCACGTACAATAGAGCGTGGTTCCGTTGTGAGGCAATTAGGTATCGATTGGTTTGCCTAGAATAACACTGCAGTTATTGCATTTTCGTATCCGCGTAATAAGCTAGGATTTGTTAATACTATTGACTTGGTGAATGATTGTATATTTTACATGTATATCTAATGAAAACACACACAATTAAAGCACACAGCTTTTAACTTGAACATTTCCGCGCGTGTGTTATATGTAATATAATAATATTAACAGTACTGTTTTGTCTGCGACTGTGTTGCCAATTATTATGTTATGGGTTGTATGTAACTCTGGACTTCATTAAGTTGTATGCAACGCTGTATGCGATTCTGAAATGAAATAAACTCTCCAACTCTCTCTCTCCTCGCTCTCTCTCTCTCTCTCTCTCTCTCTCTCTCTCTCTCTCTATCTCAACTGGGTGCAGAAAGCTCTTTATGCTTGTTCAAGCCCAGTTTTGACGGCTCTACAGGTTCCTGACAGATTATTATCAATTCTTTCCTTAGATAATCATATTCTGCTGTTGATAGCTCCAACTGCTCCGATACTTGAGTTCCATACACCCTAAGGGTACGGACTTGCATGAGCTTTGAACCTAGGCCACTTGCATACAAGGCGATAACTGTAACTGTTAAGCCATGTCCCTGCGCTATATCCTCATAGCCCTATTTATATAATACATGTGCTAGGTACAAAGAATTCATTTTGAATATTATACTTATATTTGTTATTAATTCATTTCCGTGTGATGGCGTATCGCTGAAAGTGTACCAAGCGGCGCTTTATTAAAAATTAAATAATTAAAAGATTAAGACAGAATTTAACGTCAGTTTTGTATCTCAAGGATATCAGTGACAGATGAGCTTGGGCTTTGACTTGTACAAGTAATTATTCAAACAGTTAAAATACTTGGCTATGCTACCTAATAGCAGACTTTAACTATGCTACCTAAAAGCAACCTTTAACGATTCTACGTAATGGCAGCCTTTAACTATGCTACCTAATAGCAGCCGTTAACTATTCTACCTAATTGCAACGAAATGGAAAAATAAAATAAAATTGTTCCCGGTAAATGTCTTCTTTGCTTTCTTGAATTCTATACAATTATGCGATTGTATTACGTTAAATATATGTATGTTGATCGCAGGAAAGATTTTACGAGATTGAAACTAAGCAATATTACAATAGTACAGTTACAACAAAATATTCTGTCTCCTTATTCTTCCATCTCTCTCCCTCTCTTTCTCTCTCTCACTCTCTCTCTCTCTCTCTCTCTCTCTCTCTCTCTCTCTCTTTCTTTCTCTCTTTCTCTCTCTTTCTCACTCTTTGCGTGTATATGTGACCCTTGCCAAATAAGATTTTACTTAAACAGCTTCTCCCGCTTTTTGCATTCAATTTCATGTTCAAATTTATTTCAATTAAAAGTAAATAATTCAAAACTCTCAGCCTCGGGGTTTTTATTCTTCATCGTGTTAGTCAATATTTTAAGCTTATTACCCGAAATCGTATTAAATCATGTTTAGCCACTCTTAACGTGTTTATAATTATGTTTCAATTCTATACAGATTTCCATGACTCGAATGTTTTTTATCATATATATTAGTATATCTTTTTTATTCGGAATAGTTACACACATGACATACCGTATGTGCTACATAGTTTCCTTTCTGAGCTGCTGTTTTTGTCATTTTCGTTATTTCCTCCTTTTCCTCTCCATAGTTATTAGTAATCGTTACCTTTTGATTTTATCTGATTTTATCAACTTATTCCAGAACCGCATTTCTAAAGTCTCCAATTTCCTAATATCTTCTTTCTTCAAGCTTGATTTTTCCGAGTTCTATAATAATCTTGAAAATACCGAATATTCTAACATTAACTGGTAATCAAACAATTTCAAAGCAAATGCACTCTACTATTTACTCTATTTTGTACTTATTAATTATTTATATATAAATGTGGGCATTCGGTTGGTGATGCCTATGTTCCAGAAATAGGTACATGATTTTCTAATCCTGATTCTTGGTGAACTGGGATTCAAGGGAAGATGAAGATGATGATGAAAATAATAATGAAACGGTTGAAACATATTGTACCTACAATCCTCTACAATGCCTACATATTTATCTATATAGGTAGCAATTTTGAATTGAGTAGAAATTATGGACTATGTTATTCTGTTTTGCACGTCTCTAGCTATGAACATACCTGCTTATATCCTAACTCGTGATTTCCAGTTATATATTGTGATGCTGAAGCAACCAACGTTAAAGTTTGGTTAGGTAAACAAGTATGGCGCATGATTATAATTATGGACAAGTGTACAGTTATGTTAGACATGTTTATCAGCAGCTCTAGCAACATGTTTACAATTTTCTCACCTACGTTTACCTTCATTCCTACTTCATTCTACGAAATTGTTAGTCTTAGCCTTTGCTGCGTATCGTGCGTGTTTAGGCTTTAGAATATCATAAAAGAAACGGCACTCTATTGGCCTTTTTCTCGCTCGATTTGTAATTATAATATCGACACTTATTCGCTGGTAGAGCAAGTTACACAATGCGATATAATAAATTATTGTCAGAAAAGTTATCATTTATAAAAGCGTGGCATGACTGAGAAACTGCAACAACGCAATATGTGAGATATACCCAAGCCAAGCAATGATGCTATGTAGAATGTATAGCATCATTGCGTAACATCAACGTCAGAACGCATCCTTTCTGTTGAGTTTGACTCCTGCTGATGCATTCGAGCTACCGACACTATTACTAAAGCTTGCTAATTCTTGAGCATAATTATATGCAGAATTTTAGTTTTGTGAACCAATCTCAAATGATAATATGAAAATATATTATACCATGTAGATTAATGATAGGCCTGTCTACAAAGCGTAGCAGCATACAAATGTTGTAGTGAAGTTGAAAGAGACTTGGGATGCTGGATGATTTGAAAACCTATTCTTATGTTGATATAAAGAGAAAAGCAGAGAATATAAATATTTGGAGAAGTTATATTCCATGTAGATTAACAGTAATTGTCACAGGATGTTAAATCAGGGATCAGCTCCCACGTCTGTACACGTCCTGCAATGTAGGCCCCTATAATTAAAATAATAATTACTGAGGAGATTATAAACCGAGCAAAGCTAAGGCTAGAGGGAGTGCACTATGTATAAGTACCGGATTGCAATTATCTTCTTAAAGCATCCAGAATATTTTCATAGCGCAATTCTTTCTAGCTTCGTAAGTTCATCCACGACAAACCACAACCTATTAAAGTTTACATTTCTCATCCTATTAAAGGAGCTTATTCATAATTATCAAACGGCACAGCTGTGTGTTGTAAAAGTCATAGCGTGGATTATTAATAAACCAGCTTTTGCACTCGATAGTCATGTTTGTCGTTCAGTGTCGAGGTAGTTTCGCAAAAAATTGAAAATTCCTCTATTTAATTTCCTTGATGGTTAAAATCCTATCTGCCTGGAGGGGAGGGGGGGAGGGGGTGTTAAATTTCAGTAGTCCAAAATGTAAACAGTTGGGACTACTATAAGGGGATTCGAATAACATAGGCACTTATACCGCCGTAATTTTTCTAAAATAGTTCCGATAGAGAAAAGCCATGTTCGCCTCAGATTCAATTTATATATTTGTTTCAAAACCGACTCGATTTCGTTAAACTGTAGTTTAAAACCGAGAAGTATTTGTTCCCTCCAGTGTATGTGGCATCACGGGTCTAAACTGTGGAATGTTTCCAGTTATCTACGAGAACGACCCTCAGATAAGATTGAGTTCAGACTGAAGCAAGTTACAATGGGAACGCTTTGCCTGAGTCTTGTTTTTCAATCGTTTTCGCTTACAGATAAGAGTCTCCAACTCTGCTATGTGCTTTAAAGTTTTCTTTACAGTAAATATTACCGAAAACACTCTCTGAATGAAGTTTATTCGAGAGCCTAGTAGTTATATCATAATTATCTTAGAAAACCTGTTTTCATAGGTCGATTTTGATACTATTTGTGAAATAAATAAAGAATACATTTTAACAGAATTTAGTGTTCCGTACAAAGTGTACATGTGTGTGTGTGTGTTTTTGTGTTTTCGTGTCGTTGCTGAGCGAATAAGGCCATATTAGGCTTCTTGGTGGTGGATGATAAATTCGTAATTTAGGCTTATCCATACTATACCTCCCTAAGTGAGGAAGCTGGAGTTAATTTTGATCAGTATATAATTTAAACAAATTAATTGGTCGAGTACCTTACCGAGTAACTTAGCCACTGGCTAGAGCCAGTGGCTAAGTCGGTAAGCTACTCGACCGCGGATCAGTAGGTGCGGGGTTCAGATCCTGGGCTCGCCCGTTACTGACATAGCTTTCGAGTGGGGAAACTAACGTAAATCATAGCTTTACCAGCTTTTAAACTTAGTTTTAAAACTATATTTTAACAATTTACTATTTGACACGTTTCTTTATAGTTCCATTACGAAATGCATGTTAGACCATTGTAGCTCAAACGCATTTCAACTAAGCTCTAGAAATTCAGCACCAAGTAGTAGGAGTTTGTAATTGTATAGATTGGCTCAACGAGGAAGACTTCGTGGTGAAATTGAGTTTCCCTGAACCTTTGAAATTCCTGAATAGAAATGACTTATAGTAATGTCTCCAATAAAATCAGACAATTTTAAGAATACAATACAATTAAGAATACAATACAATTTTGTATTTTAGTTGATAAAACATAGTAGGTAGTAATTGTATGGTAATATACTGTAGTACCAATAATATTGTACCGATATTATGATACATACATATAGTAGTACAGCAATTGTTTAGAAATATAGTACTATAGCGGTACTAATATTATGAAATATATGTAGTTACTGTAACAAACAAAATCCCAGATGATTAAAATAAAATAGGACAACTTAGCTATCAAGATATTGAAAATCTTTAAAATGAATCGTAATATCAATAGTCAATAGTCAATAGTCAATAGTCAATAGTCAATATCAATAGTCTTTAAATCATTGACGATCCACTTCTGATATTGCTCAAGAATTTCTACATTATTTTCATTGTGGCCAGATCCGGCGATATTATGGCGTGCAGGACAGTAATGCTCTCACATTGGCATATTTCAACATCTGCTAGTTATAATTGATTGTATAATATGATACTTTTTCTGATTATTTCAACTACTGACTCAGTGTAAATGATACATGCCCTTCATTCCAGATCAACTTTCTACGACATGTAATGCATATGATAACATAAATTAAACATTTAATGAGGTTCATAATAGAGGTGAATAATTGTAGTTGTTGGACTATCACTTTCGCCGTAAGATTACATCTGTTTAATTTTTTTAATTTTTTAGACAAGTTTGTCAAACACTTGCTTTAGGGTGGGTAATGTTTTACGGGCTTAAGAAATAATGGCTAATACATCGACAAAGAAGAGTAGAGATGTCATATACCTTGGACCTGTTAGCGGGCAGTACATTGTGAGAGACAGAGAAAGAGAGAGAGAGAGAGTGACCCACTGACCTTGACAGCCTAAAATTTACTTTATACAAAATTTTAGTCTTTCTCGAGATCGTTGTCCTCATAAACGTTTTGAAATATCGTTGTAATGAAACTGTCAAGGTTTCCGCTAGCAGATAATTTAAAGTCTTCACTTATAGGCCTATCTATGCTATGTTTATATCTATGTAGCTTGTATCTATCGAAAAAGCTACAGAATTGTAAACGCTCGAGCTTTATAACTGCGTTTGCATAGTCGCATGATTTATGATTTATGAATGGATGTATCGTGCTAGACAAGTATTTCATACTACAAACATAATTTAGTAAAAACGTATTCATTATGAATCCTATATATATATATATATATATATATATATATATATATATATATATATATATATTATATACACACATTCAGACCTACAAGTTCATACAAAATTATTCAAAACTTTAATGATGTTAGTATTATATTTATTACTGACTATTATGAACATCGTCGTCACCTTCACTGTCATGCTCAAAAATCGGGAACTTAGATAACAGGCTGATAAATGCTAATAATACATGCCTGTTGTAAATTAAAGTAAATATCAGTTGCCAGTATTATATTTATATCAATTTCCTTACAACCATTGTTTTCAACATTTCGTAGGCATTGATGGACTTTCGATTGTAAAGCTCAGTTATTGAAATGTAAACTAATCAACATGTCATCAATCAAAAGAAAGAATTGATGAAGAAAGAGTTATGGATTACCCAGATTTGAGATGCTATATATATATATGAAGATTTTAAAATTTTGTTAGAGAAGACCCAGATTTGGGATGGTATAGATGATGATGTTAAAATGCAGTTAGGGAATGACCCTGATTTGGGATGCTATAGATGAAGATTTTAAAGGAGAGTTCGGGGAATAACGAGATTTAGGATGCTACAGATGACTTTAAATTAGAGGTAGGGGAAGACCTACACTTGGGATGCTATAGATGATTTAAAAATATGACCTAGATGAGGACCAAGCTGTAAAAATCTGAATGATTTTAAAAGAGAGTTGAGGAAGATTGAGACTTAGAATGTCAGATAACACATTGTTATCAAATCATCTGTGGATATTGAAAAAAGAGAAGTGGGGCAATATAAAGCCACTAAAATTCAGTATAAACCACTTTCGTAAATGTATTATGGCTGTAGTTGATACCATGGCTTACTACAGATATCCTTCATTTCTTCGTTTATAATTTATTTAAATATGAATTAATGAAATATTTAATTTAATTTGTTCGAGATTTGATCCAGTAAGCCTTCCAGAAAATCTCAGTGTTGCAATGGATGGCTTTCTGTTTTATTTTTTCTAATTTATAATCTCTTAGTTAAGTTCTTTTCTCTCTTCTTCCAAATTCTGTGAATCTCCATGAAGATTCACTGATTGAGAAATAAATAAATAAATAATTTATTTAATATAATGTATACATACATTTAAATATAAAGGAGTAAGAAATGAGCTCAGGATGATGAAATAATCTGCAGTAATTGGTTTAAGTCCTTTTAGTACAAAGTAATATTTTCAAATACTTTTCGCATATAAAAATATATTAGTTCATCATATTAGTTCATCTATCAATCTGACAGTTCCTTCAGTCAATCAATCAATCAACTAGTCAATCAGGCATTACATATTTATTGACAGCCGCCTTGAAGTATGCAGAGTTTATACTCAGGCATTAGATTCCTTCGAAACTTTGACTGACGTGAAACACAAAGCTAAAGGAAATTTTGACAACTGCTGCACTCTGTCGTGCACTCTGGCAGGATTGAACTTGTGGGGTCTTGCACTTGCCAAGTTCTTCACTCTCGCACTCTGCTCAGGTGAACGTTTCACACTCAGTGCTCGCCTAATTAATCCATCAATCAACAGCTAATCATCTAATCAATCAGTCAATGTTTGTATTTTTATAGCGTAGCACAAAGTGAACGCGTTGTAAAGAAACATATATGTTATATAACATATAACAAATTAAAAAATAAATAAGTGCAAAATTAACTACTATTCTGACAACGTAAGTGTATCGTATCTTACAGTATGTTTCTGTTACGAAAACACAAGTATAACGTAGCTGTGTGCTTTAATATATTGAAGGTATATTGCATTAAAGTACATTTTGTGCATGTCCGGATAGATCAAACGTCAGCTGCATTTTTGGTAAGAGGCGACTATGTAGTTACTGAAAAAGCTATTTAAAGTCACATCGGAAGACATATACTCCAAGCTGTAAAGAATATGCTAAGCTTCCTGTAAAGGTTAACCTTTGTGATGGTATCAACCTGATTGATCAAAAGAGTGCTCGTTACGGAGGGCGAAGCAGTCAGCATATTGCCTTGAACATTTTACTTTACTGGACACTAAATGAAGATATCTACACCATATAACTTTAACTTAAGACATATGTTACTGTTGATCTAGGTATTAGTGGTTTTCTAAACTTCCGCATGGCTGCCTCTAAAATATATATCCTCTATTATAATTATCCCCTAAACTTCATCATTCGCTTCCTTCATTCTGTAGTGATGTGGACACCGACTAAATGGTAGAGAAAGTTAATTGAATTGTCAGTAGAACGGTGGGCAACATTTTGTTTTTGTCCGACTCTGAACAAAACTGTAAGTGTTCGACAGACTACCAAGTGTTGTCTTCAGTGCTTAGTATGTTCTAGTCTCCCCTTGCCAATTCAGACAGTTCTCTCCTTGCGATAAATGTCACTTTCTCGAACCTTGTTGAAAATTGAGAAAATCCAAGAATTTCTAGAGGAATTCTGTTGCAATTTTTAAATGTATGGTCGGTTCAAATAGAGAAAGGCGAGCGTGTACTTTTGATACATTTCAAAGACAAGATAATGAATTGATTTATTGCATTTGTCTAGGGTATGTAAAAAGTTTTGTAGAAGCCAGGGAGAATTTTAATGGCGTAAAAGAGTGTTAGTATAGATCTGTGTTATTAACGAGAAAGTTATATCGAGTAAAATTCATCTTTTTGTATTTGACTTTAATTTTTGATATTTTTACAAGTGATTGTCAGGCTGTAGAAGAACTGCCTAATCCACCACCATATCTGTATTTGAGAGATGGACTAGTATTTTTGTGTGCACTATATATATATATATATATATATATATATATATATATATATATACATGTATATATATATATATATATATATATATATATATATATATATATATATATATATATATACGATGACGTCCCTGACATCATCATTGTATGAGGTAGCGGACGTTAAACCTTCATTATAATATGCAGACCCATATACCGCTATGCGTATGGATCTATAATGTTTCGTTTAATATAGTATTTAGTTTTAAAACGTCTGTTCTTTTCTGAGGCTTATGAAAATTAAATTCAACTAATTTAATAGTCACGTTAAACATGAAGCTGGCTTCTCTATGCCTGACATTGTGCTGTTATGTGGTGAGCTATCTTTAGACGAAATCTATTTTACAATGAAATTCCTTGTTATGCTTACAGGCCATATTTATATTTGTGTGTGCATATTAAATTGCACACATAAAATTTCTATATTTCTTTCTCTTTCGCTCTTTCTGCCTGCCGTCCGTCCAATAAATAGCAAAGCCAATGCAATAATTCTGCATTGACATATAATGTATATAAAATATTTAAGATCCTTCAATATTGCACATCTTATCTATGCACAAGTTTATTCCATCATCTTAGTTATTGATCTCATATCACACCTTCGATGCAGCCTTTAGTTTACGTAATTTTGCTATATACTATAATATATGTAAATGAATTAAAAACTAAAATTTACTTTTTACTCAACTTTTTCTCTCGTGTATCTAAGCCACTTACAAACATGTAGGTTTTGTTTAGCTATTCGGTTTTGTAAAGCTTTCCTCTACCTACACAGTTGTGTTAAGCATCCTATCATGCTTGATTTCCTGAATATTTTCTGACAGTAGCCGTACTTAGAACTGAACCACGGGCCTATTAATTAAATAAACAGAAACGTCTGCTACCTCTCCGCTATTCAATCTGGATAGGGCATCAACTGGTAATTATATAGAGGTTTAGTATTATATCACAATCTTATCCACGTACCTTAGCATCCAACTGTCTATCATTGTCTGATGTCTAGCTACTAAGATTCATTGCTCTTCATAATTACAAGACCACGGTGCTGCATGCTGAGTATTATAAACTTTCCACTGCTTGCGGATAACAAAATTGATTTACAAGTTCTGTCGAATTCGCAAATTTTCCCGTTGGCAGCTGCTTATCATTATGTGTACCTGCACAGACTAAATATCTCAGATCTGCTGTGGAACTGGTTGTAGACCTAATGCATTGCTTGTGAATTTATATTCACTTTTACAGTCCTTGAACATTTTTTCGTCTCAGTCCTCCGTAATTTTTCTTATCCTTCTTATAAATCGGTGATATTACATTATCCACTATCATTAGATTCCTATGACAAAGATATAAGGATTTATATTTTCGCTAATATCTCCGTCACTAATATACTATATTGAAATATATGGCAATTATACAAGAAAAATTTTGAATCCATTGATTGCTAAATGTAATAATCTTTTAAGAATTCTCTAAGACCGAACTACATACCGTCATGTTAGAGACCTATGCATTTCATATAATACCCTACCTGTTAATTTGTTATGCAAGTTTTTCTACTAAAATTTATGCATCGATTTATACATTTTCGTCAAACCCTCCCTGTTGTCATATTTATATAATTCTGTCAAAATGATGATGTGCGTACACACACTAATCCCTTTAAGCACCAATTTAATTCAAATTATGTTGGAAATTTAAATTCAGTGTGTTACTATTAATCAATGATAAAGACAGTATATTATATTAAAGTTCCTATTAAAAGGAGAGTTTTAAAGTTCTGAAATAGAAAATTTTACACATTTTTAAATTCACCAAAATTAAAGTATTCCTTATATAAATATATATATATATATAAATATATATAAATATAAATATAATATAAATATATAAATATATATATATATATATATATATATATATATATAAATATTCCTTAATCGGAATTATAAATCAACATAAATATTCTAGTTCATAATCACTTAAATTTATTTCTCAATTAGTTATATTGTATGATGTAAATGCTAAGCTGTTGGTGTCCTGCTCGATGGCCTTATGGCTCCTTAGGAAGCCACAAACCATTGTTCACTGTTACAGCTTAGTGTCTATTGTTGTGTTATTTTGTAAAGTGTAGCGGGTTAGAATAAATAAATAAATTTAAAGTAGTGTTTACTTTTTATGTGCAAACCTACCATCTTACGGTCGTTTTCAAAGGATCTGAGTATGACGAGAAAATATTACAGTTTTTTTGGTTTTTCTTCATCGTTGATGGATTGAATTTTTTAATTCATTGGTATATATTTTTATTCATTGATTGACTGATTAATTAATTGACAAAATGGTGAGAATAATTAATTAATATTTTGATTGATTGATTGCTTGATTACCCGTCTACTGTCGTGGGCTCTTTTTAAGTCAGTAGGTCTAATAATTGTGAGTGTATAGGCATTCCAGTTTCGTGCATATTATTTTAAAACTAACTGATAAACTGGATGCAATCTAGCTGATCTAATTGATGTATGATATAAACATGACATTTTGCAAGGGCGTACTGTTGGTGTAACTATTATAATTATCGGAGTGACAGAACATAGCGAAAATAGAAAAAATTCAAAATAGTAAAGGTGAGATAAGTCAATACAGGGTAAATGCTTAAAATATAATCGTCCTCCAAAGCACTTGAAAATACAACATATCTTTTATTGCAGGAAATGCAAATGGGCGTAAAACTAGTAAAGCAAATTTTAGATGGAGTGGGATTGGCTGGAAACGTTTGTTTAATATTTCTCATATTTACTCAAGTGCTATTGATATAGTAGAACTAGATGTAAGCGGTACGGGGGATAATTATACCGCAAGCAATTATATATAATTATTTCCCTGTAAGCAAGCACCTTTGGGATATCGTGGTTTTAGGTTTGTGCGAGAAACGCTAAAGCGTTGTTTTTATATTTTAAAAATGAACGTGATGGCAAAAACTGCATGTGTTACACATGCAGTTACACTAAACTTATCGTTGAGAATTTGTACACTGCAACCTTGATAGAATTTGTATACTGCAGCATTGATTAATTTGATTTTAATATTAGATCAACTATTAGTTAAATTAACAATTTGGATACCATTACAGCCTTTAAGTTAAAACGATCGTCATAACTCTTTAAGTTGTTATTTAAATGCCATTCTGTTCGTTATTCTAATTCAATGATAGTAAATTATTCCTATTATATTCGGTTGATAGTCAAGTAGGTTATTGTGTGTTTAACATCAAGGTTCAGAAGTAGAGGGCTTCTCTTCAAGACCAAACGACACGCTCGAGGTACCGTCACAAAGATTAAAGATTAAGTCAACAGTTATTTAACTTAGTTTTTTTCTCTTTATCGTATGATCATCACCATCTTCTCTTGAATCCCAGTTTAACTAGGGTCGGGATACGAATAGACTCTCTCAAATCCTCTCTGTCCTACATCATATCTTAAATTCGCGTAAATTTTTGCAAAAATTTAAGGAGCCTAGGCGCTCATCAACCGATTGCCCTTTCTGAGGTTGGTATGAATCTTAGTGCTTTAGTCGCCTTCTGCCACACGTGCAGTCATCGGTTGGTCAATTCTTCAAACAACCCGGACACAACACAGGGAAATCATCTCTTTATCTTATGATAAAGTGAAGAAAAGGTTAGATAGACTAATTCCGTCGTTGTTGTGTTTGCATGGTGCTCAGCTGTCTAAAATGTCTGCCTTCAGTTTACTATGAAATCTACAGTGCAACTTTAACACTTCAACTGATCAACTGAAGAATGCATACCCTACTAGTGAATGTGCCAAAGAGAAATTGAGAGGTAAAACAAATGAACCAATTATAAGTAAGCAACCGCACATAGAATTAAATAGAGAAAGTTTGTGCATGAAGTATATAAAACAGCCGCAGATTGAACATTTAAATGAAATTTTGAAAGAAATTATAATAATTATTCAACCATGATTTTAAATTACTACAGCAAGAAGCGCAGTTGACTGTGGTCAGTCTTATTAATTAATTTCGTATTAAAGACCAGTTTTAGCCAGGTAGAAATTTTAGACAAATGGTAACCATACAAATACATCAACCATTGATTGTATATCTGAGCTTTTCTTCAGTTTATGATAAGATAAAGAAGGAAAATTAATTTGTTAAATTATTATTGACTTAATATTTTTGACAGTAGCTCCAGTGTATTTAGTCATTGAAAGAAACGATAAAATAAAAATCAGAAAAGGTTTAATTGATAGAAGAAGGAAGTTGCAGTGGAGTAGAGAGTCCAAACACGCTCTGATTGGTTGGATTGGCTTGTTATGTGCGATGTCAGCGTTGAAACTGTGTTCATATCAGAGTTTACACTGCGATGTAATAAGCTTAGACATCCAAGTGAGCACATCTAGTTAGTGTTTATTGAAAATGCACTAAATCTCATTAATTTATTAATTATTTTAAATTTATTAAACTTGACTATATTGTATTGGGCAACAAGTAATTATAATTTAATAAACGAATTATGCAGGCCTTTGTGAATTAAATGAGCGAATTATTATTTTTTGTGAATTAATTGAGAGAATTATTAATTCTTAGTGGCCTATGTTGAACATACTACAATCAGAAATCTTTAGCCTATAACAGCATCAAGTGGAAATAATATTTCCATCAGAAGTGCTTGAGGGCTGGAGATCCGGGAATTCATCTCGTTACGAATTACTCTTGGGACTTTGGCTCCGGACTGCTTATATACGTATATCATCCTAACTTCATACCAAACCTCACGAGAGTGGGCCGTTGATGTTATATTAGCCGGTTAGAACCCATACATCCATGTCGTCTTCGCATTCAATACACTTCACATGAATGAAAGTGAGAAACACTGTGATAATGTGATTAGACTGACTCTAAGACACTTTAAGACAAATAGCCCGTCCATTGTTTTGATTAATCTATACACTGATTGAATAAAGATCATCGTCGGATTAGGAAAGTGTGAAATTAGTTAATAATTTGTTATTTATTAAATAATTAATGAATTAGCTTTATACTGAAAAGTAACTATTTATAGAATGATAAAAAATATTAATTTCACGTTGCACCAGTGTTTATTAAAGTATATGTGTAAGTGTATAAAAATATGTTTATATATATACATATATGTATGTAATATGTATGTATATATATAAATTTATATGTATATGTATACCTATAATAATAATAATATATGTGTATTTATAAAGTATATATGTGAAATATACAGTCAGTGTTTTGAGTTTACGTTTAACTTTCAAATCAATTTCAAAAACAACTTCAATATGAATTTCATTATATATAGGCCTACTTCAAACATGGCGAGCAACCATAACTATCACCTCGACTATTTAATAATCTGTGAATACAGACCTGACTTGGCAAATGTGTATTCCGGACATAAATTGAGGGAAAGATCTGAATTTAGATCTTTCCCGTACTTCTTCAGAATTCTCTTCAGGTTTTACGGCAGAATATTTAGATTATTAAAATCTGATTATTTTCAGAATATCGAAATTTATAGCAGATTCATATCGTGAATTTTCTAATCTTTTCTCTATTTCAATTCTTTTACTGTATATACAGTTCGGATTATATTTTATCGTATCATTCTCAACATATCACAATTCATAGGTGGTTTTCACAGTGAACAAATAAATATATAAATTAATAGCAATAGATAATAATAAAAATTAATTAAAAATAAATTAATAACCATAATAAACAATAAATTTATTGTTATTATTGTAATAAATTCATATTACTTAGATTGCTTATTTATATATCTGTATATATATTATATTTATGTATCTTATTCATTTATCAATGTATATTAAATACACGCACATAATTTAAATCACAATATTAAGATATTTATTTTTGCAATTACGATTTGCAGCAAATGAAAATCAGCAGTCTCCCCTGTATAAAGTCAACACTTTATATTTGTCATTATCAAACCACAAGCATTTCTTAGATGAGCCACATCCGTTGCTTCTTCTATTTTCATGAGAAATATTTTGAATGGTCTTGACAATTAATGTCTATCATCAATTTCCCATTGCTTAGAGGAATGTTGTTGAGTGTATTGAGAAGGAAATGGCTTTCAAGTCTGAAGTGCTGAAAGAGAAATGTCAAGAGGAGGATCGAATGTCTCCTCATCGTCTTCCAAATATATAGTTCAAGGAGATTTTTTGTGTTAGAACTGGAAGGATTATTTTCTACCATGTCTTAATGTTTACCTTTCAGTCGTCTAAATGTTACCAAAACCAAAGAAAACTATTATGACTACTAGGCTGTTTACATGTACAGTATGTAGCAATTTCCATCTCTCCATTGACCTATTTTTGGTTGCACTGATGGGATTTATTTAGATTCTTTCCAATAGCCCAGACCCGATGCAAGAGCCTTGAAGAAGTGATGAGGATAAAAGGTAATTGTTTTTCTAACATAAGAATTTAAGGAAATATTTTTAAAAATATAAATAATAGTATTTTCAATTTCGTGTTGTGTCTGAGACAGTGAAAAATAGACCATCCATTAATTGTTTGTTTTGTAAGAAGCGACTGAGCAAAAAATTATAATATAGAGCAAAAGAGGAGAGAGACGGCGATAGAGCTCATGTGCATTAAGTCGAATCTGCAGATGGACGGACATTTTATTCTAAATGATTATTTCTGAGTGTGCCACTATGTAGCTTAAGAAAACCCCCTTAACTCTTGTCGTAAGATATTGACGTTAAATTATGTCTATAATATTAGTTCAGTTTATGTTTAATCTCGGTCAATATAATATCCTGGCTATAATTTACACAGCAAGTAAACATTATCAATCACTCATACAGTGGTCAGCCCTTAAAACCGCAACGAGTGTGTGCTGATGTAGGCTTTCAGGCTATCCGTGGCTCGCTCTACTTCTGTAATGTAGAGCCCACGTAGTTTTGTGCTTAACTAGATTGCTTCGCTCTCTACAGGTAGTTTACTAGAGTCGATGAGCGTTATTCACAAAGCTGGGTGACATCTTATCCAAACTTTACTTTTAAGTGGTATAATCTAATTTAACTATGCCGCTAAACAACTAAATTATGCAGATGCATAATTTTCTACTGTAGAAAGTTAATTTCATACGAGTATCGGAAGTATTAATTTATTGTAGAGCTAATTCGCATACTTTAATAACTTCCCAAGTTAATTAAATTTTGACCTATAGTTTGGAAGAGGCTTCCACAGGTCATTCACATTTGTCTGGGGAAGCTCAGAACAGCTGGGGCTTATCATCTATTTGTTCCTGATTTCTTGTCGATGTTCGGAGCTCCCAAACTTATCAGGACTAACCTGACTTATACCCTGTAAGTCAAGTTACACGCGTTGTGATATAACCGACAGCTGTCATAGTACTAAACTCTTCCATTTGCATGTACATGTATGTATAATGGGTCGTAAACTAGATAGTTCATTTGTGACCTCTTCCGAGGTTCTGTGTGTGCTATTGCAGGTGTTGCGTGTTTTAGAAATAAACTTAGTTCTCTCTCTTTTTCTCACTCTCCTTCTCTTTCTTTCTCTCTCTCTCTCGCTTTCTCGCTCTCGCTCTCTCTCTCTCTCCCTCTGTCTGTCTGTCTGTTTTACTTTTCTGGGAGACTTGGCAAGATGTCACTAGAATTTTCACTGTTGAACAAATAACATACATAACTTGCTTAGATGCCGATCTGTTCTTTAGATAATTCCGTCGTTCAGCAGTGTAATTCTGAAGATAACTGGAATCATCAGCGGCAGTGTTTACCAGATCATCAGTCCCACAGACACAGTGTCTCTGACTGAATCAGCTCACGGTGAAGACGTACAAATGTGCGGGTAATTCACAATCAACGAGTCACTGGAGTGGTTCCGGGCAATCCTATGTTGACGTATTTCCGTTATTGGACTCCGATCCTTCCTTCCGCTGGTCAATATTTGCATGGGTCGCGACCGGAGCTCTAACTACTGCCGCATCTGATCCCGTCTCGCGTCCCTTCCGTCGCCGCCTGTCATATCCTGAGACTGGAAGATTGAAGCGAATTATTTAAATGATTCTATTAGCGGACCGAATGCAAATGAGTAGTGGAATCCAATATCTGTCTTGGGGGCAATTTAAAGCGTCATCGGTTTAGCGCTTGCTGACTTTCTTACCGCCCTTTCCCTGAGAAACGTCAAGTTTCTGCAATATCTGATTATGACCTTGTCTGTCGAACTAAAAATGTTGGTGTCATTCGGATATTTTTAACTGAAGCGAATAATCGCTGGGTCGATGCTTCGCGTAGTTGTAGCAAAAATGGTTGACTTACCTGTCATTTCATTCTGAATTAAAGATCAGCACGTCAAAACGAACAAAAAATTCAATTTGTAGAATTTACTTAATTCAATGCGGAAGTCTAAATTTCAGTTTAGTTAATATTTCACGTCATTTTTCACATTTTTGTGTCGAAAATATATTACGTAGCTATTTCCTATATTGAACCCCTGAGATTCGCATGTCTACGTACAACACTAAATTTATAAATTTATAAAATGATGACGAACACTAGATAGGGCCTGACAGTAAAATCAGGACTGAAGAAGTCAATGTTAAACCCCTTCAGAGATCTTCATGGGTAACGGCGTAAATGCAGTTTGCAAAGATTTCAATTTTTGCTTGATTTTATTTTGCTATTTTGCAAAGTTTTTGTTATGGAATCATTTATTCTTTGGGTTAAATATAAGTTTCCTTTATCAGTGGCCTAGGAACGTGCTAGTAAGAAAATTGTCAAGGTTTCTAGCCGAAAGGCGAAAACTATTTGTAGAAATTCTTAATGCGAAGTTATAGATAGATATGAGGACAAGAAAACAGGAAACTTCTTAGAAAATTATTAC
The DNA here is from genome assembly GCA_905160935.1 of Enchytraeus crypticus. Classification (NCBI taxonomy): domain Eukaryota; kingdom Metazoa; phylum Annelida; class Clitellata; order Enchytraeida; family Enchytraeidae; genus Enchytraeus; species Enchytraeus crypticus. The sequence goes on along the minus strand of CAJHZI010000705.1, from coordinate 2,072,600 downwards.
CGATAACCTTTGTCTACATAAAACCAAGATTCCATCTAAAGTGGAACTAACAGCAACTTAAAGAATTAAGCTAGGCATCAAAATAAAGTTTCCTTGTCTTTATGAGCTGTTTTACTGACGTTGCTACTAGACCGTTCTGCATCGTTTGTAGGTAGATAAGAAAACTTATAAGTAGGCCTGAAGGCAAATGTTTCGTGTAAGGAACAGACAGGAGTTTTAAATTTTGAAAGAAAGATAAATACTAGAAAACTGATAAGAGTGATGGCTCTATATGAAATCTGCTGATAATTCGTCTAGGACAAGCTTCGTTAACTTGAAGAAGAAGATAACAAGACATGGTTATGTAAGAGAAGTTATTTTCACCCCCAGGATAAAGCCTTAGATAAAAAAATCTGGTCCCCATTGTGCCGATTTAGTACAGGTGCAAAGACTGTCGTTATTCCGACGGTGAAATTGCCACCCCCTCATCAGGAATGTTCTATATGGAGCAGTGCCGTATGTAATTTCGCGACAGTTTTAAATGGCTTTCTGTAGAGCGGAGTAGAATCATTTCTAGGACATTTTCTTATTAGCTATTATTATTTATTATTGTTATTTTATCATTACCTTTCAATATTTAGACTTTTGATCTGGAACACATTTAACCCACGATCTGGAATCATATTTGGTCTTTGGACCGACATCGTATCGAATCTTACTTCTCGTAAGCATATGTTTTCGCAGCTTGGTCTGGTTGAATTAATTTGTACTGAGCCCTGACATCATCGTTGGATGAGGCTAAACCTTTATTAATATTAATACTGTTATTATTATTATTATTATTTATTGTCAATTATTATGTGTTTTTTATTATTATTAGTAGTAGAAGTATGCTTATTATTCTTACTATTAGTATTTTTATTTATTATTATTATTTATTATTATTATTATTATTTTGATACTACACTCTTCGAATTTTCCGACTTCGTCAGTTATCTTCATCCTCTTATCTTTAACCCCGGTTCAACTAGGGTCTGGTTATAAATATTTCTCTAGCAATTTCTGGAACCTAGGCGCTCACAAACCGAATCCCCTTTCTGACGTTGGTTTGGATCTTAGTGCTTCGTCGACTTTTACACCACGTGCGGTTCTCGATTGGTCTATCCTTCAGCAGTAATGACATAACACTGGTAACTCTGACATCAACATTGCGAAAAAAATGGATTTGCAAAGATTACAATTCCAATATTATAATGAGATATATAGGTTGAACGAGAGAAAAAAGCTCAAAAAGGTAATATTGACGTCAGTTTCCTCACTTGAAAGCGATGTCAGTGACGGACGAGCCCAAGATTTGAACCCGCTCTTAATGATACGCGGTCGAGTATCTTACCGACATCGCCACTGGCTCCAGAAAGTAGAGAGAATGAAGAAAGAGTTAGTCAGAGAGAGAAAGAGAGAGAGAGAGAGAGAGAGAAAGATGGAAGAGAAGCCGGTTAGTGAAAGTGTAAGGGCAATGTGTCGAAAAGATTTCTAAATGGCTTCAAATCAATTTAAGCGCTTCATACCATGTAAGTTTGGTTTTGTTGATTCTTGCGAGGATAACGTCAAATGTACTGTTTATTGAGTTTCTGTGGAAAAAGATTCGGTCTGCGCAATGTATTTCAGCGGTATGAGCTTACTGGGCTGCCTTACATTTACCTTATTGCTGCTCTTCATGTCTGCAAAGAAATAGTGTTTAAATTAGTCTAATTTTAACTATATAATATGCTGTGGATATAAATATATATCTCTCCATTAGCGCACTGCCTACTGGCAGGTCCATGGTATATAACACCTCCACTCTTCTCTGACTTAGCTTTCCTCTTCATATCCGCATATGAGTGGGTCTTTAAATAATCTAACATACGTAATCTTGGCCTGCCTCTGCCTCTGTAGATATATATATAAGAAAGAATTACCGTATTTTTATTATCTATAGTATATTGGCTTATTATATTATTATTATGTCATTATGCCATTGTCATTCTATTATTAGTATTATTATTATTTTAAATATTACTACATTTATTATGACTTTTGTTTCTTTTAATACTGCTATTGTTTAGAATATATTATTGTTTATCATTTTATTATTTATTTATTTTTGTATATATAAATGATTGATACTTGCGTATCAATCATTTATTCGACTAGACCATTATTAATTGACCCCATTGTAAAATTAGCTTTTTGTTTAAGTTATTCAATTTTATTTATTTTATTTATTTACTTACATTTGCTTGCACTACTTGAAAACCAGTTAATTTTAATAATTATATGCTTTGATTTACAATGATCTATGCTCTAATATCGATAAGCATTTTTATTTTACGAGGCTAATTAAGGCTAAAAAGCTTTAGAGTCAAGTTTAACGTCAGTTTTCTCCCTCGAAATCACGTCAGTGACGTGAAAACAATGGACGTGAAAGTTCTACGTACTTATCCAGTGTCGGAAAAAATATACTTACATTGAACCGGCTCAGCAAAGCCTTCTTTCGACACACACGGATTTAAATAAATTTAAATTTGCATGGATTTGTTTAAATTTGTTGGATCCTTATGGACTTCGGATAAGCTGTAGTTCTTGTGCTCAAGTTAAATGAAAATAGCGAATATTTTTTATATCACGCAGTGTTTACTTATTTAATTTATTAGTATATTTATTTACTTTATTATTCATTTCTTTACTCGTCATAAACAGACATATTAGTTTATAGTTGGTGATTTTTAGATTTAATTAAGCAATAATGCTATTGTTTCACGTCATTTGTTCAAGCAAAGGCTTAGTGGATGTGGATCTGACAGCGTATAATGCAGAAGCTAAAACAGCGAAAGTAAAGGAGCAGTTTTAACCTAAATATTAGCCATCCACTACATTTTGAGAGAACCTAAAGTTAGATAGAAATAGTTATATTGGACTACTAAAATATTCGCACACATAAGATGTAAAGTTATTCTAATATAATTTTAAAATAAATCTATTTAAACATTTAAATGTTTGTTTCGTTTTCGACGCGTAGGAACAGATGGGTGATGCAAAAAATAAATGAATCGGGCAGTAACTGTGAGTCAATTATTGTTTCGCTAGTTTATTAAAAAGCAAATCCGTGACAAGTCCATGGATGAGTGTTATCATATGTCTTAAAAGTTAATTTGCTAAAACGTAGGCGTTTAAATCTACATCGCAGATGACTTTACTATAGTGGAAAAGAAATTGTTAATTTTTCTTTCCACATGTGGAGCATATTGCTGATGCAAAGCGTGCAGTAGACGATATTCGTGTAGATATACGTGGACACTGTAAGTTAGTTATAGTCATAGAAATGCTATTCGTGATGTTAATGAAATTTGACGCATTGATATTCCAGCGCGTGGGATACAGGCGCTCAGTTGCAGTGAGAGGAACAATGAGGATTATAAATAGCGTTATAAAATGTGAGAGGTCAGAGAAACCCGTGACTTGTGAACAGCTAGGTCGATCCGAGTGTTCCACAGTGAGCAGGTCTAGAAACAATAAAATAAAGGTGCTGAAAGAACATGTAGCAAATGTATGATCTTAACCAAAGTACTTGACTGTAAGAACGGAACAAGAATTGAAAAATGAAACGAAAAGATTAACAGAATCTACGGTTAAACCATTAAATAAGCTAATTTTAACTAAATGTCGTCACGTTTCTTAGGATTACTATCAATAATTTGTACGGATTTGTCAGGATTGAATGACTAATCAATCCTTATAAATCCGTACAAATTTTTGTACGGATTTGTTTGTAAGAAATATTTTGTAAGGATTGACTATCAATAATTTTGCAATAATTTTTACAAGTACTATTGATTTAGGAATATTAGTATCAACTAATTTTATGAATGATAAGTAATTAATTAGCTAATAAATGTAAATATCAGTATTTTGATAGGTTCACTATCCCCCATTTATCTAATAAAGCCGACCTGATCTATCTAGCTATCTAGCAGATTACACATCTGAGCTGATCTAGTTAAGCTGATTCTAATAGTATCTAGAACAGTCTGTGTATGATGTAGAATGAAATTTCGGAGAAATATAGGTGTAGTTTAATGTTACAGACACGATCATATCTTCGAATTAACTTCTCAAGTGATGGAACATTAGATAAGATACACAATATTATAGCAAGAGCTAACACATTGGCGTATTATTCGCCTTATATTCCCGAGACTCGTTTCTAATTCAAATCTGTATGGAACGATTAATTCAGTGATTCTAAAGCTAATCTTTCAAATCACTCTGAATTATTCGTTAAAATTAAATTGGCTGAGTGCAACGTAGGTCAATGTCTTCGGCAGACATTGTTATGAATAATCGACCTTTTGAAAAAAGTCAAATTCTGTCAGAGACTTATTAGACTACTAAAGGCATTTGAGGGTCGCATCATTCTCTACCCCGGCCGGGATTATTCTCGTATTCCTACGTGACTTAATGGCCTTTCGACGCGCTTCACTCGGCTAAATGTTTTACATCATTCGCTTCTTTATCGATTGATTCAGGTCCAAGCACCACTCCAGTGCGTGACCATGTGGATTACGTACTTCAGTAAAAATAATCTTTATCCGTATGATCCGGATACAGGCCACATTCGATTACGAGTTTGGGAATGAAATCCGCTTAGTGTAACCCAAAATACCATGCAAAAACCTTTTACATTAAAATATACTACTTTCGGGTAAACAGGATAGTTTTCTCAGGGAATGACAACCCTGCCCTGTAAATATCAGTCAAAGCTGAGGAAGGCATTGGGGGGCCCACCTCATCAAAAAGCATATCCCCCAAGAAATAATGGTATATCACGACAACCCACTCATATGTGGAAATGTAGAGGAAGACGGAAGACAGAGAAAGGTGGAGGCGTTATATACCATGAACCTTGCCAGTAGTCAGTGCACTAAGAGAGAGAGAGAGAGAGAGAGAGACACTACAATACAATTCAGTACAATACAATGCCATACAACTCTATGCAATACAGTACAATACAGCGCCATACATATCAATGCAATGAAGTACAATACAATAGAGTACAATGCAATACAATACAGTACAATACAACGCCATACAACTCCATGCAATACAGTACAATACAATACAGTATAATGCAATGTCATACAGCTCCATGCAATACAGTACAATACAATGCCATACAACTCTATGCAATACAGTACAATGCAATACATTACAATGCAATGCCATACAACTCCATGCAATGCAGTACAATGTAATACAGTACAACTACATGCAATACAGTACAACACGATGCCATACAACTCCATGCAATACAGTACAATACAATACAATACAACTCCATGCAATACAGTAAAATACAATACAGAACAACTCCATGCAATACAGTGTAGTTCATTCGTTCAATGCAGTGAGTAAGTTTAAGAGATTTCAGTTCAACACAGGAATAAATGTTGGGATAAGATAATTACAGATAAATTTTTATTATACAAATTTTAACAACTACTATACAGTGTTGCAGTCAAACGTAACGATTTTCTTGATTGTATAATCTATGTATAATCCAAACAATGGCAAATTGTTGTTTGGCTCAGTAGTCTTTATAAAAAAGGTCCTAATTGGCAAATTTAAAATAACATGCTTTCTGTTACACATGATTCCTTGGATTTAAATTAGTCAACCAACTCTGGAAAGTAGTATTGTTTTGTATTAAACGGACATTAAGCTAGCTTAAGCGGCGTTTTATTATTAATTGTTTTTATTAATCTATTGCATTGAGCCACCTATGTATTGCGGCAGTGTTAAGTGAACTTGGGCTTTCGTTTTACCTACATTCGTGGAAATTAATTCATTATACATGATAAACCATGCAATACTGCTTGGATTAATTTGACGCCTAGGAATCGATTCCGATTCGGTGCATAGATGATTTTATTGTTAATAACAGCAATAAAAATAAATCAGCGGTCACAAGTCTCATATTAATGCGCCAATAGGATAATTTCACACGTGATAATACTCTTGATTCCCCTGTTGTGTCCTGGTTATTTGAAGAATTGACAAACCGGTGACTGCACGTGTCGAAGAAGGCGACTAAAGCACTAAGATCCATACCAACGTCAGAAAGGGCATTCGATTGGTGAAATCCTAGGCTCCGGAAATTGCTACAAAAATTTAAACGAATGGAAAAGTCTCAAATAGGGGATTGACTGATGATGTGATGTGGGACAGAGAGGATTTTAGACAGTCTATCCCGACCCTGGTTGAACTGGGATTCAAGGGAAGATGATGATGATGATGTTGATGATGGTGATAATACTCTCGATATTTATGTTATGCTTCTCTAAACCCTGATAGATAGATGGTTTTTTACGAAAGTTACAATGGCATTGTACACATTAGAACGACGTGAAAAATGGACATACATTCCTGAATGCTCTGAGGCATGACCAAGATCATCAAGCACACATGTCGTAGTTATGGCATCCTACAGAATTTATCTCACAACTCTGTAGCTGGGACGTTTCTTGGATAAGGAGTAATTAGTTCCCGTTAACTTTATTACCGATCACCAAATGAAAACGTCTTGACCGTTTTGTAGAGCATACTATCACTGAGTTTGTTGAATAAACATATATATATATCTCTATCGTAATTGAAGCGTTAATTATACATATACATGTATAGGCAGATTAAAGGCTTTCACAAGAATTCTATGAATTATTAGACTTATATCTGATGGATACTTGCAATCAGCCTAAACTGGAGAAAGTTTAAATTTTGCAGAGCTACTGTGGGTATTGGAATTCAATGAAAGCAATGTTATAGATTGAATACTTTAGTTTTATGGAGTCTTCGTAAGTTGCAACTTACAGTACTCAAGCATATTTGTTGTAATAAAAGTAAGATATTACAGTAGTAATTTCTTTCGTCACAACCTATTATAATTTTGTATTCCACTACACAATGGCTGATAATACTCCGTGTCGTTCCCACGCATGCAACATGCGCCCTCTCTCTAACGGCGAAACTCCATTCAATCAATTAGCGGTATACACAGTCGCTTCCCTGTCTAAGAGTCGAAATAAAAGTAGATTGGCTGTAATCTGAGCGGATTGGATTGAGCATTATTCAGCGGTGAAGTTCGCGAAACCTCAATTCATTTAATTCACCAAAGTGAGGATCTATTGAACAGGGTGGAGATCTGAGCTTAAATTGCAGATATAGACCTTTGTCCATACGACACCCCATAGACTAGCCGTAGTCTGCTCCGTTAATTAAACTCTTTAGCTAATATTTTGCCATGTGGTAGGTCCAAGGATCATATTCATATTTACAGTCTGTGTTCTCGCAAGCTGAGTCCACATAGTGCACTCCATCGATCAAACAATCCTTTCCCAATAGGTTATGAATCCTTATCTATATTTTAACATAGCATGTGGCTTGGGAATCAAATAGGGAATAGGATGTAGGCCTATTATCGTTGATATGGAGATATTTTATAGTACTATTCATGGAAGAGATTTATCAGTTTTATTATATGTCTGACTGGATCTTCTAATTTGTAACTATAACTCAACTGATTTATACTTATGTAAATATAATAGTTATATTATCAAATATATTCTCAAATATATTTATAAATATTTTATTTCATGGCAATTGTTATTCAACAACTTTTTATCTTTTGTCTATTTTTAGGCCTATGTATCAAATATTCGAGAATATTCTCCTCTGCGCACAATGCACCAGGTAGCGCCTCATTGAAAGAGTTTTGTTTGTGATTAGAGATCTACTCCAGAGATGATCCAGATGAATGAGTGCATCCGGATTTGTTCATTGACCCATCCTGTTGAGGTTCTAGATAAACTAATGCAAATGATACACATTCGTCAGGTTTCTAACCCGTGGATAAAGCAATTGTTAGCTGATGCTGCGCGTTCAGTGCAGAAATGTGCTCGTATTGAAATTGCTGGCAAAATTTGTTTCTTATTGGCTGTACTGAAATTTTTATTTTTTGAGCATGAATTAGGCTCTATACAAGCAGTTTTAGCTGGAGTAATAGTAAGTAATGCCTGTATTAGGCTACTTATGTATAGTGGCTGTTACAGATATAGTAAATATCGATCATCTTCATAGATATGCATCTAATATTATTGGGTTTGAATTTAATGTTTGGAAAACAAGGCGTTCAAAATTATCAGTGCCTACATATATCAATCCGCTGATCGAAGAGCTATGTTCCTACGTCCGCTGAATTTGATCAATATACCATGTACTGTACATTGTTACTAATTAGTTTTGCAAATAGTTCCGGGGAATTGTATAACCTACAATACTTATCAATTGTTACACGGTGTACTTCTGTCAATTCTATTTCTGAAATGACTATTCATGTGCGAACAGAACGTTTCCGGTGTGGAAAATTCAATAAATTGATCAATCAAGGCTTCAGATGGATCTGTATGGAATTTCTCCAGTTGGATTCATCGAGATATTCACCAGTCAGTATTGACCACAATGCAGAGTCCTATATTGAAAGTTGGATCACGTCTGTATTTAAGGTTAACTTCTGATGAGAGTCAGGAGCTTTTAGAGGAAGTGTGGTGTGGTTGAATGAAAGGTCAACACCGAAGATTTCTGACTGAAAAACATTAATGGACGTGATTCTTGGAAACAATTATAATACAAGTCTAGTTGCACCAATACAAGCAAATGGTATTATATATTCGGTTACTTGGTTTGCATATTGTCTTATAAAAGACTAAACTATAGAAATATATATTGAGAGTATTAAAATAGCGATAAAACGCTCACAAGTTATATTATAGTAGATATAGAGGCTACAGTTTGTGATTCCACGTATGACCAGTGAAATAGTGTCTACAAGTTGTTGATTGGATTTTTGACTCGTTCTGGATAGCAAGTTTTCTAGTAATTAATCATATTTAAAATAAATATTTATTTTAGTACTAATTCTGATGGCAAGCAAAATTCAAAACTTTTCGTACAACAATTTGCTACATATGCCTTAATAATATTAAAAAATAAAAAAACTATAAATTTATTCTTTACGAATTTAATCGAATTGCTTTGCCTTAATAATATTTTATTATTCAATAAAATATATATTTTTAAAGTATTATTGTTTAAAAACTCAGTTACGTACTAGAATCTTATGCAGTTAATACGAGAGTCATTTCTTCGTAACCCTTTGCACCGACGTAATTTAATTCGGTCAATTCTACGATTAAGTAACAGCTGGCCTCGTCGTAAACTTGTGACAAATTTCTTCCCTATTAAATTTTCTATTTTAAACAGCACAACATGGTTTCTATTATGATGCAGTATTCTGTTGAGTTGGCCTACAATCTGTTACAACTTGTATTACAATCTCCTACCCCTTCGATGTGAAAATCTTGTCAGAATATTTACGGTAATTGGTATATACCTATTGTTGGTATATCTAATCCTAGAGATGGCGAATTATGCTTAACGAGATGGTTCTTTTGCAATTTTACATGTGCTTATTTCGTAGATTTTCTGCAATTTGACGTGTTCCGATTTCGTGACAGAATATTTTGGTTTTGTTATCTACTTTTTAACATGCCGCTTTATGAATGCGGTTATTATCTGCAAACCCCTAGCTGTTTGTCGATCAAGTAAATTCAATAGATTGAATATTTTTGTTTTATTTTGGCATTTTAGCCCTTATAACCCCTGAAAAAGTAATGTTGGCGTTAATTTTTAATAAAATAAACAGTTGAACTATTGAATACCACGAAAATTATGTAAATACTTATTGCAATCTATTAAAAATAGACTACTGCTCCAAATTAATACTAAAATATGTGAACATTGAAGTCACATTCATCAGTGCTCTTTATGACTGTTGATGTCTGCGGAATTTCTGCAGAATTCTGCGCGTCGTGTAAAGGGCGCTATTAGCGCTGGAAGAAGTCCCTGAAGCACCGGCAACATGCTGCTGCTATTTACTGTCCATTGAGATGATATCTGCCGGTGGATGTAGGTCCTTCAAGCATTGGCAACTTCATGTATTATACTGTGCCATATTTAATTGTAAACTTTAAGCCAATAGCGGCTATTAAACATGCATGTTCTTATAATGTTCTCTCACTAATAGTGTACAGGCTAATGGCAGGTCCATGGCATTACTATTTACAATTTGTTATTAAATTATCTACTTGTAGTATCAGTTGTATCATCAGCATCTAAACTTTTACCCTTGCATTTTCCCTTTTACGGCATCTTTCAGCAAACCATCCTCATGCCTGTCTTATAGCTGTTCATACTATTTCTTGTCATATTTATTATTTGTCAATCTGTACGAACTCTGCCTTCTTTAGTTATAATTTAGGGAGTCCAACACTATAGTGACATTATGCTACTTGACTCCAGCACCAATGTGACATTATGCTACTTGACTCCAGCACCAATGTGACATTATGCTACTTGACTCCAGCACCAATGTGACATTATGCTACTTGACTCCAGCACCAGTGTGACATTATGCTACTTGACTGCAGCACCAATGTGACATTATGCTACTTGACTGCAGCACTATTATGGCAGTACTTCGTTTTATTAAATTATTAATATAAATTTATATAAACCTAAATAAATCTAGCTAATTCGTAATTAAGTTTACAGTTTGAGTCATTTATTTTACAAAATAAAGAGTATTAATTGCCTTCAACATTACCAGCGTTTCATTGAATGGATGTTCTGCATTGCTATGGTATAATTCAAAGCAAACACAAAGCGTTATTGCAATAACAATTTATCAGTTTACCTCATAGGCATCTTTCATTGTATGCTGTTTTTTCTTCCATTCTATCTTTTTAGGAAGAAGAATTGGATAGAACACATTCCAAGGGGTGATAGTTTACTAAAAGAGGTCATAGAAGGTAGAATGGTAGTAAAGAAAAGCAGAGGTAGACTGAGATTAGGAATGTTAAATGATTTAACGAATATTATTATTGAATGATATTTACATGTTACTTGTTCTTAATCACTTGATAGCTTTATAATTTTTTCTTGTATATTTTTCTACCATTGAATTGGTGAATTAAATTAAAAAAGTAAAAATCCACTCATGCGGGGGCATGAAGAGGAAAACGAAGACAAAGTAGAGTGGAAGCACTATATACGATGGACCTGCCAGTAGTCAGGTCACTAAGAGATATACATGCGGTAGAGACCCCTTAATCGATCTGCCATTAACCCATGAGGTGTATATAACATCCATGAATTGGTGAATTAGATTAAAAAAGTAAAAATCCACTCATGCGGGGCATGAAGAGGAAAACGAAGACAAAGTAGAGTGGAAGCATTATATACGATGGACCTGCCAGTAGTCAGGTCACTAAGAGATATAAATGCGGTAGAGACCCCTTAATCGATCTGCCATTAATCCATGAGGTGTATATAACATCCATGCTAACTTGAGATCTCTAACTCGTCAGGAATGTTGCTCGGAGGTGCCGTGAGATGAGAACGAGCTTTAGCTACAGCTATAATAACAATGTTCTGGAGACCAACTCGAAAACATGAGTCTCGTATATAAACATGCTCGCATGATATAAAAGACATGCAATAGGGATATAAAAAACAGGCAAGCGAGCTATATAAACATGCTAGAGAAATATAATAACATGCAAGAGAGATAAAAAAACATGAAGAAAGATATGCCCTATATCAACATGCAAAATAGGTATAAAATCATATAAAAGCTAAAGCTAAAAGCTAAGGTTAACGTCAGTTTCCGCACTCGAAAGCGATGTCAGTGATGTAAGAGACATAAAAAACAGGAAAAGTTCCTATATAAACATTAGACAGAGATATAAAAGCATGCAAGAGACATAAAAACAGAAAAATGTAGCTAGCCCCTTTATAAACATGCAAGAGAGATATAAAAGCATGCAAGAGTCATAAAAGAATCTTGCAGGATAGATTTAAAACAGTATAAGAGAGGGATATATATTTAAATATTAATAGAGAGAGATACAAAAATGTGCAATAGAGAAAAAATTGGAAGAATATTGCAAGAAAGAGTGTGCTTATATACTTGCATCAATTTTTCATGAATCGCGTAGAAATGTATTAAAAAAGAACAACTCTGAACATCAAATGGCGCATGACTTTATGTGGCAGTGCTATATATATATATATTTTTTTATTTTTTATTTTTATGGACGCCGCCATCAGACCATAGATCAATATATATATATATATATATATATATATATATATATATATATTAGTGCACTGCCTACTGGCAGGTCCATGGTATATAACGCCTCCACTCCTCTCTGTCTTCCTTCTTCCTCTTCATTTCCACATACGAGTAGGTCTTTAAATCATATAACATGCCCAATAAGTGACATGCATAATAAGTTATATATATATGTATATTATATATATATATATATATATATATATTATATATATATATATATATATACTATATATATATATATATATATATATATATATATACACACATACATATATGTATATACAGACTGGGGCAAAAAAATAATCCCTTAGCGAAATTTCAATAACTTTAAGAAAACTCAAAATATCTCTGCGAAATTTACGGAGGTTCTAGGGGAGGAATTTCTACGTATATCCTGCAAATTTGATAAAAATCTATTGAGCAAGAAAAATATTACAGCGTTTCTACGAAAAAAGTGCAAAATCAGTTTTAACAAGGCTTTTTTTACCAAAAGTCTAAATAACTTGGACAAAGCTCAAAATAGTTTCACAAAATTTTCGAAGCTTCCAGAGAAGGAATTTCTACAAATATCCTGCAAATTTGGTGAAAATATATTCAGAAGTAACAAAAATAAGGCGTTTCTTCGAAAAAAATGTTAACATCAATTTTAACAAGGCTTTTTAAAACAAAGGTACCACACATTTTCTTCAAAATTTAGGAATAATTTTAACAGAAAAACGAAATTTAGGTATCTTTTATTGGAGTAGCTAACAAGGTAGTGCAGGCTTAAACTGCACCACTTAAGTAAACAGCCCTTTTCAGGGTCGTTATTTTCTTTAAAAGGAACGACTGACATTTCGAAAAGCCTTGTTAAAATTTATTCTAGCACTTTTCTTTTAAAAATGTTGTAATTTCGTAACTAATGAAAATATTTTCATCATATCTGCATGATATACGCAGAAATTCATCCCCTAGGAGCTCCGTAAATTTCGTAGAGATATTTTGAGTTTTCCTAAAGTTATTGAGATTTCGCTAGGGGATTATTATTTTTTGCCCCAGTCTGTATATATATATATATATATATATATATATATAATCTTTATTTTCACCAAAGTCATGGCACTAAACAAAAACGAAGACAAACTAACGAACAAGTATCACCTAAAGATACAACATAAATATATTCATTGTGATGACAAATAAAACTCAACAAAACTAAAAATTCTTACTACATAGCTAATTGTTTAAACCGAAATTTACCTATTCAATATTTAAAACCAGAAAATATGACCAAAACCTAAACCGAGTCATAGCTGGTGAATCTTTTATCTGGAGTGTATATTTATTTTTTATAACTCTGTAATCCAAATAGTCAGAATTGTCTACTTCTAATTTGTCATTTAACTGATTGCAGGCAATTAATTTACTCAAAAAGTTATACCTATGAAAATCATACAATATTTCAAATGGCCAGAAACCACAATACCATTGACAATTCAGTATTACATTTTTATCAAAAGATTTAAAAGTTTTAGAGAAAATACTGTTATACGCAAAAGTAAAGTCTTTTACTTCAGAAAAGGATAAACCAGAGGCCGGAATACCATAAAGTAAGATTGAAACCGCCTGAGCCAATATTAATTTTAATAAAACATCAGTGTGCACCTTTGTTCCAAGTCTCCCCAGTATAGTGTTTACTGAAGTATAAAATTTACATTTACTGTCTTTCCAATCACATTTAAAAGATTTAGCTCTTAAAATATTTCTTTCCAAATACTTTATACTATCCACCCAAGTAATACAAGTATCTCTAATTTGCAATGGCTTGTACTGAAAATTGTGCCTAGGACCGATGCGCATACAGTGACATTTCGATATATTTATAGGTAAATCTAACTCTGCAAAAGCCATGTCACAAATATTAAATAATTTCTAAAGATCAGTGACAGAGATACTCAATAAAATAAGATCATCTGCATACATAAAGCTATTATAACAGTTATAATTAATGAAACAACCTAATTTAGAAGCTTCTAATTTGTCATATAGGATATATATATATATATATATATATATATATATATATATATCCTATATGCATATACATGTACGTCTAAGCAACTACATTTATATTAAGAGCTGTGCTAAGCACATGTTAGACGTAGAACACCAGAATTCAAGAAACTCCAATAGATTAATCGCCAGTCTCGTTTCATTTATCGCTTGATCGCTTCTTTTTTCTCTGTCCATCCGTTCACAATTAGGCTCAAATATCCGACTCTCTTGGGTCTAAATGGTGACAGATTCTAAATTGATATATAAAATGGCTTCCGTAAACTATAGTATACTTCTCTTCATGACGTTTGATTGTAGAGAAGGTTTACTCGGTAAATTATAAATTAACACCTAAAATTACTTTTTAGCAGTATATACTCCAATAATTCACTTTAGTTCGTTGTTAAGTGCAAAAGATACGCATGTGGGTTAAACGTAATAATAACAATATTAACAAATATGTAGGCCTAGCTCGACAGAATACTGTTTTTTGTTTTATATTGTATTATATAAAAACTGAGTATGGTAATAATTACTATTGGCTTTATCTTAACACATTTAGGTGCAAAACCGCTATACGGTCTACTACATTCATAATATTTTTAGGCTAGTAATGGTATTTCGTAAATTATCTTATGCTATTTTTCTTTATTAAAGGAGAGAGAGAGAGAGAAAAAAAAAGAAAGAAAGAAAGAAAGAAAGAAAGAGAAAGAGAGAATGAAAGAGAGAAAGAAAGAAAGAGAAAGAGCAAAGAAAAAGAGAAAGAAACTTTAAGAAAGAAAAGGAGAGAGGTCTAGAGGAGAGAGACTTAAATGTCTAGTCTTCTACTAAAGCATGAGTGTAGAGAATGTACTAACTTGATTTGCTTTTACTGTCTGGCGATTTATTCTATCATACTCAATCCAGTTGAATTAACCGGAGCCACTGCGTGGGTATTGCTTGTGCTAAATAATTCAGAACATAAACTATACCGGATATCTATCTATTGTCAATGCCGATGTATTGATCGATGGATTACGTCAGCCTCGTCAAGTAAGACAATGGATACACGGATTGACCACAATTATGTGAAAAGAAGAAACTGTCTTCAAATTCTAAACAAAAGTTTGAAAAGTTTGACAGCAGATGATGTTAGTTTCTTTTGCAAGGCCATTGTTAGAAACATTCAGCTGACTATGAAGTCGATATTCCAATTGAATCTTAATTTAGGAATGGTAGAGGTCTAAAATGTTAGATATCTGTACAGTGTAACAGTAACAATGCACAAAAACAGAAATAATATTGAACTGAAACTAAAATTCTGTGAGAAACTGTCAATCATTTTTATTTTGACTGCATCAATTGAAGCTAC
Source organism: Enchytraeus crypticus (assembly GCA_905160935.1). NCBI lineage: Eukaryota > Metazoa > Annelida > Clitellata > Enchytraeida > Enchytraeidae > Enchytraeus > Enchytraeus crypticus. Next base: position 2,056,941 of record CAJHZI010000705.1, on the reverse strand, counting down.
GTTGGCATATCCTTTATATTTTCTTTTTTTAAGAGAAATTCAATTCGGGACAATAGGGATAGGCCTTTAACAAACGGATTTCCAACTTTTAATCACCGCTGATTCAGCTAGACACAGAATTTAACTACGAACGCATTTCTAAATTGTTATACGATATCTTCTAGAATTTTAGTTAAATTATAATATTAGTATTTTCAATATTGAACAAATTATAGAGAGTAGCACCTTAGATTTTCAGTTTACAGGATAACATGATAATTGTATAAGAGAGAGAGAGAGAGAGAGAGAGAGAGAGAGAGAGAGAGAGAGAGAGAGAGAGAGAGAGAGAGAGAGAGAGAGAGAGAAAGAGAGAGAGAGAGAGAGAGAGAGAGAGATGGAGAGGTAGAGGGAGCGATTGAGAGAGAGAGAGAGATAGAGAGAGAGAGAGAGAGAGAGAGAGAGAGAGAGAGTGAGAGAGAGAGAGAGCATGATAGAGAAAGATAGAGAGAGATATATCGTATTTAAATACGGTTCCTGTAGCCCAAAAAGATTCTTAGATCAACCAGGAGTTTTTGCTGTCACAAATATCATAAAGAAAATCATTTTAAAATTAAAACTAATGAATAGTTCTTCAGGCGAAGCCTCCGGATTCTAAGTCATCTCAGATAAAAACCATACCGGTATAAGAACTATTCAAACTATTTAGCCATTTTTGCAACAGAAATAATCTGCTTATTTATTTACTAGCAAACGAATCATATTCCTAAAAGTGTCGATTTAATCGTTTAAAAATAAAATTCAAGCCTTTGTGTCGTTGGGCTTTTTATATAAAGGTTTTAATTATTTTTTAAACTTTTTGTTCCTTTTCGGCTTTCTGTTAGGAATATTAAGGATTACTTTTATTTAATTTTTACTGCCACATTTGTTACGCTTCTGACTTCAAAAAGTATCACAAGGGACGGATCCAGGAATTGTTTGGGGAGGGGAAGCAATTTGTAATTTTTGTTACGGTAAACCATTTCGATAAGTGTAGCCTGTCATATGTGTATAACTTACTATAAACGGGGGGCTGGGCCCCCTGGATTCGCCACTGGCGGCTGATTAACTTGTGTTTTTTAGAAAAATCAAAATAAATGCAACAAATATTTTGGGGAGGGGGAATGATCCCCTTGGCCTCCCTGGATCCGCTACGGTATTAAGTGAAGTAGTTTAAGTTTATAAGTTGGTATTTTCTCTATCAATTCGATGTTAAATTTTGGTTCTTATCGGTTATAAACGTGTATATTATAATGTGGTTTGTGAAGTGAAAGAAAACATTGAATTCACTGAAAGCAATTCTGTGAGTTGATTTTAGGATTTGTTAGGATTTACTGCTGATTGAGCACATTTAAAAGCATCTTAAACAGCCAAATCCGTATTTAGATGTTTATTGTCAGTCTCTCTTCGTGATTCACTTACTTTTCTATTTATCTCTCTCACAATCGAATCGAAACTATATCGAATTTGATTGTTGGATTTATAAGCAAGATAAACATGTGCCATCGACTTTCAGTTTCGTATAATTATGCCATACAGTATTAAATTAAGTCCTAACCCTCCTGGTTAGATAGGATATAGCATATCTTATTGACTGATAGATTAATCATAACTCATGATATGGTTGTCTTAGGTTCCTAGTGCGTGTAATAAATATAGGCAGAAAGGTTCACGTGTCCGCAACGCCCCCTGGCGAGAAATTAATCCTCTAAGGAAGGAAATAGTAACACAGCTATGGTTCGGGGTTCCTGAACCTTCAATTCTGTTAGGCAGCTGAACCATTGCCACACCTGTTAACAGTACCAACTGAAGTAATTTATAGAATCAAGCCAATAGCCTCATCCTATATTGTGGCTCCTCTAGAAGGCTTCTAACTGTCATAAATCAACATTCTTGCTTTAAATATTTGTAGATTTTTTAAACAATACTCATGAATTTTCACATTTATGGATTCAGGGTATATTCTAGATGCTTTTGATTTAGTTGTTAGTGCGCATGTCTAAGGAATAATAAATCTTAGGGTCGAAACCTCCACTGGACGGCCTATAACTGTTTAATTGCCGTACTAAAAGAGTTAAGCTTAGCGTCATAATTTTTAAAAAAATTATTCATGAAGCCAATCTGACTCTTCCCTGAAATATTAATGCTAGAAAATGCTAGAAAATTCATCACATTTTATGCAGAGTTTGGTGTTATTTTAAAATTGCATGTCTTAAATAATTTGCAGCAGATGCAGCAGAGGATAATAATTAGATAAATCATTAGCATGAGCAGTTCTCTACGTTATATGGTTGGTGTCACGAGTTAGAAATGCATTAGTGTCTGTGTCTATGTTTCTGTCATGAAAATGGTGAATAAAGCTTATATATAAAAGTGTATTGATATAAGCTGCAACACCTTCGAACACCCTATTCAAAAACTATTTTCAGCTTTTTGAGAACTAGTCTAGTGGTGAATTTAATTTTCTGTGAAATTTTCTGAAATATTAAGCTACAACCAATCGAACCCCCCACTTCAAAACTCAGTCTCTGCCGTCGTGAACTTGTGGTTGATGTAATTTTCTGTGGGCGACGAATCGAGCCAGTCCAGAACGTGACGCATCAAAACCTCCCAAGCCAAGAATTTCATTTGATCAAAACAAACAAACGTTGGCAACTTTCTCCCGGACGTACTAACAATCCGGCAACTTCTATCAACTGGCACGATACTAGTAAAACGTTACTTAATTACCGCTCGCAATGTAGTTTGTATTTTTTCATCGATAAGGCTTCTACTTTGGACTTCATTTGAGTCTTTTTCTTATGTCATATTGTTATTTTTAGATTATCGTGTCTGTTGTAATTTTTAAAAGTATAAAATAAAGGTTTCTTTCACGAAACAAGACGATAATAGTTATTTAAAAATTTGAATTTAAAATGGTTAGCAAATTCGATTATAAAAACTGATTTGCTAAGTCCTGAATCATAAAATTTGATTATTTAATGTAATACTTTTAAGTAAAAAACTTGGAGAAGATGCAATTTGACGAATAGCTGCCAAAAATTGACAATAATGAGTTATAATTTAAAGATGCTGCACTAAATTAGACTATTAAAAAAGATTTATACCAGATATGCCTTCTAATATGTAAATGAAGCATTGAAAATCCAAAAACATTACCTAGATAAAATTGAGTCACTATCTCTTGTTAAAATTATATTTCTAGTTTGCATCAGTAACAATAGACATCACTTTTTAAATTTAATATGTAAATTAATTTAATTGATCCTTTGTTATATTTTATGTATTTGGATCATTATATCAGGCTGAACGACAATGTTCTGAGGTTTGTATGAACATTAATCAATTAATTAGTTAGCCTATTATTATATATAGTTAGATTATTGTGTCACTAAATGTGTATTACAAAACTCATCCAAGACTTTGAATTTTGAATATCTTTTGTTAGCGTATTATAATGATTAATATTATATAGAACAATTGCTATTTAAGCCCTACTATGTACCGGATACCTAAAGTAATATTACGTACAAAATCAGAAATTTTATCGTTTACAGCATATTTCTTTGGTTTGCCGAAATGTGTATTAGTTAACCAATGTAGCATACACTAGTAATCTTAAAATATTTAAGCTTATTTCAATGTGCTAGATATTCAATGGCTAGCACCATTAATCTTATTCTCAAAGTTAAACTGAATGTTAATTTTATGATTCCAACATGGAATGGCAGTCTGGACTCAGGCGCCGATTTAACTATCCAAGTGATTCGTTTCCATTCCTCTTCCGGTACTTAGGTTCCATTAGTCAAAGCTTCACCAATGCAATTCATTTGCATAATCCTGAGAACTGAAGTCATTGCATCCTTTATTTTCTGAGATGACGCACCGTTAAAGTTAATTTAGACTTATTGTCACGAGCCAAATTTACCCTTGTTGTGCCCCGGTTACTGAAGAATAGACGGACCGGTGACTGCACGTGCTGTAAAAGGCCAACAATCACTAAGATCCACACCAATGTCTGAATAGGCATTCAGTTGGAGAGCGCCTAGACTTTAGAAATTGCTACAAAAGTTTTTAAAACGTCTGGAAAAGCGTAATAGGTCAATTCGTATCTCGATCCTAGTTAAACTGGGATTTTAAGGAGGAAGAAGATGACGATGATGGTGATGATGATTATGATGGTGATAATGATGGTAATGAGACAGTTCTTCCTTTAACTTCCTTCTCTTTTCGACCATTCTTCTCCACTGGAGAAGATCAATTGGACTGAAATAATTTGTAACGAAGAACACTATATAAGGTTGAATAAATAAGCAATTGATAAATATGATCAGCAACAGAAAGAAATAGATGGATCGTGTAATGAGATGAAACGGTTTACATAGTGGTGTTAATTTAAGGAAGAATGGAAGGAAAAAGTTATACGAAGACCGACACTTGCAATGCTGTATGATTTGATAACTTATTTGCATGTTGGTATAAAGGGAAAAGCAGATGATAGAAATATGTGAAGAGTTATATGCCATGGACCTGTCACTACGATAGAGAGAGAGAGAGAGAGAGAGAGAGAAAGAAAGAAAGAGAAAGCTAATGAGATATGATATATTTTACTCTCCATTTCGTGCCAGAACCAGTGGACTCATATTATTTTTTAAAATGTAATTTATATTAAATTGATCCATGGCAGACACATCAACGATTATCTATACTAGCAGTCTGCTTTCTTTCTCACTGGCGAGAACTCCTTCTACCAGTAATTTAACCCAATGGTTAAAGTGGGAATTAGCGAGCTAGTGGACCTTTTATAATATTTGGCTCACTCCCTCCTCCCCTTTACAGGGCCACTAGTATCGAATATGAGACCCTTGCTAGGGAAACTCAATTCAGTAAAATGCGAGCCAGTGGAACCGAGTTTCCCTGTGTCCCCCCACTTTTATCACTACCACTGATTAATCTCTTCTCAAGGGTTTGCATTCTAGTCCTTAGTCTTTGTTAGTCCTTATTAGTCTTTATTTAGACTTGAGATTTTGATAAAATACTACATAAATATTTTTCTAGGATTCTCTTCGGTTCACTCCTAGTCATGGTTACATATTAATTCAAAACTCATATTACGGTTCTTCTGCTATGGCATTGGCTCCAATGAGATGACTAATATAATTTTGTTAATATTGACTTAAGTCAATCCTTATTAATATAATTATATTGTAACCATTCCTCTTTATTCTCAACTGTTGTTGCTTGTCTACACATTTGAAATATTTAAATTTAATATTTATTTTGGTTTTAGTTGCACGTCCCTAAGCCACCAAATCACGAATTTAGTACCAATTCTCCTTATCTGCATTTAATTTTAGATATTCAAGTAGCATGACTGCTAAAATATTTTGCACTATTCCACTCTGCTAATAATTGCAAATGAAAACAAGCCTAGTGTTATTGATTCGTAAACGTTTTGTAGCGCCTTTCTTCGTAAATTCTGTCACGTTTGAATTTCAATAGAATTTATAAGTAAAGTTCTGAAACACCTGATACTAACTGTTACAGGTTTTAAAAATTCAACAGTTTTTCTTAATGATATGATTTAATCCACGAATTATAACAGTTCCTTGCGAGCTCTGATGATAATTAATGCAATTATGCAGATTAATTCAAAGTGTTAATAGGTTTCTCTGAGAGCTCTGGAGTACTTAATCGTTGAGGTGAAGAACTTTAGGCTGCAGTGCCCTGCCGCTTATATTGAGACAGTTGACGAAGGGTCGTATTAATATGTATGATGCTTGCTGAATGGTGCTTGATTAACTATTGGTTTATGCTGTTCTATTCATACTTCTTGAGCATCTACATGTAATTTCTCTTTCTCGCGCTCTGTCTCTCTTACATTGCTACATTAGAATAAGTATTTATGGAAAGCAGATTTTTAATTTTCTCTATTAAATCAATACAATTGATCAGTTTACCAGTTAAAAAGCTACTTTTAGTCCTTTTTGCTGATATTGTAGCGAGTTAGAAGTGATGCCTTAGAATTCTTGCCTACTAACAGGAAAATTTGAATTAAATAAGTAGGCCTTAATAATATTGAAAAGCAGTGCTTTACTTGTTACTACAGTAATTCCTATCTGATCTACTTGAATTTCGAAACACTAGAGCTTGAACTAACAAAATACTACACGTGTCATGAGAGGAGACTAGACATTGGCAGAGAGAGCTATGTGATAAATTTCTGTGTCGATAGAGTGTTGCCTGGTGAACGATGTAAGTAACTGTGAGTGGAATATAGGTCTTGAATCTGCTATCAATCAAGGATGAAACTAGGGGCTATGGGGTGCCATTAAGGAAGAGACTAGGGGGCTATGGGGCTAAGCCCCCTAAATTCGGTGCTCAACCTCCCACACATTCAATCCCTTGTCATATAAATGTATTGGGGCTAGAATTAAGCCAACCATTTAGCCCTCCTCCCAAGTCGCCCCCTCTACCATTTCGATAATTACCAGAGAGAAAGACTATAATTAAAGTTAAAGCAAAGTTTAACGTCAGTTTTAAGCTCGTGAATGTGAGCGACGGAGAGAGCACTGGATTTGATCCCTGCACTTACTGGTCCAACAATCATAATTGGGCTCAGCCTATCTCAGCCCAATTATCTCTAATGAATATCTTGTATGACGAGTTTTCTAATTCTTACATTGATTGAAGAATCACTGTGACTAATAAGTCTAGGGATAGAGAAATGATCGATAAGCATCTTAGTTGATGACGGATTTTGATGGATCTCATTTCGCTCCATTGAATGATGAAACCTTAGAAATTTGGAAAACGGTTCTATCGAAGTTATTCATGAAGATACATTTATTGCTAGACGCATCTCTAGAGAGTTTTTAAACAAATTGTATCAGCTAAACTATATTAAGATAAATGTAGGCCTACATGTAAATAAATGAATGAACAGATAGCTTTTGTAAGATTTCAATTCATTACTTATTGACCGTGCGGTATATTACTTTTTTAGTTTTAGTTCGCATTAGTATTAATTTTTTGAATAATATCATTACTGTAAATTAAGTTTGGAGGGTTAGGTATGTATCTAGTGTTTGATCAAATTAACACAAATTTAATGGCAACCGAAATGTTGAGACTTAAGATAACACTGAGCATCAATTGTTTATCGAAGTTTATATTAGAAAAAAATATTTATCCATGTTGAGTCTTTTACGCTACAGAATGGACCAAACGTAAACCGAGCTACTGAGCAAGTGGATGCTAACCCGTTGACGAATCTAATGGGGCACTGTCTCTGAAGCCCATGTTTTGTTGCTTAATGAAATTCTATTCATTAACAAGGGCATAAGCATTGCTTCTAAATTAGCTTCGGGGTGGAAGGATAGTTTTGTTCACTGCAATACTACTACTACATGCATGTGCCAGTTGCTCATTTCAACAAAAGGTATTCTAGTATGCAATGAACTGTAGCCTATATGTAAATCGAATTAGCGCCAATCCTGCTCTACGTTATGCATAGACAAATAATTAGGTGATGCAGAATTACAGATTAAGTAGGAATATTTGCCTGACAGCCATACTACTCACCCCATAAAGAGCTTCTAGTTCCTTCAAAGGATATTCTTTGTGTACACCGTAATGTATCATATAGCTTTGAAACTAGGATTGATCCTGAGCTGGTTTCCCTTTGTTTTCCTCACTTTTGATTAGTCTCCTCTTAAGATCCCAGCTATTTAATAATAATAATACAAATTAAAATAAAATAAAATAATAATAATAATAGTAATAGTAACAACAACAACAACAATTGTTATAGTAATACTAATCAACTGCTATAATTTATGTAGTAGTGTCATGCCCGATGACCGGTCTTCGGAGTGCTTTACAGATTTTGGCAGGTTATTATCAATCCTATCCGTTCTTATGCATATCTCTACTATTGATAGCGCCAATTGGCAGCAAGTTCCGATACATGATTAACCTTCTATGGGCCCAAGGGGATATCCATAATTTGTTGATTGACCAGGGTTCTGAACCTAGATCACTTACAATAAAGCGAACACTCTAACTATTGCGCCATATCCCCTCCCCTTCCAGTTTACTTCGAATCAAATAGCACGAGAAGCTTGTTTTTATAGCAGCAACGTGTTTTATTCTGATACTGATTAAATCATGTAAGGTTTCCAGCTTGAAACTTTTACTGTCTGAGATATAGTGTCTTAAAATTTCTCATAGTCTGAAATTGCAATTGCTGTTATAATTTGTATTTGAAACGACGTCCCATCAACATTGACATTAACCATTAACAGTAACTGTTGTCAGAATTCTGAATGTTTTAAATGCTACAAGTCAACCGGAAGAGAGATTAGAGAAAAAATTATGAACAGCATTTATATGCAACTCATTACAAGAAGATACTAAATATAACTTTTCGCAGACAAATTTACATTTGGAATACTGCAAAGACTATTCACACAGTCATGTGGATATTATATTGCACAGAAGGTGGTTAGAACTGCAGAGACAACAGTTGAACTTATTATTTATTCTTACGGGCAGTCTTTATTCTTCTTCTACTTTTTCTTCTTCGCCTTCTCCTCCTTCTTTGTCTTCTCCTTCTTTTCCTAACCTCTTCCTCTTCTTCTCCTTATTCTTCTTTTTAGCAGTCTAAAATGAGAGACTCTAACATCGATCAGATAAGTGAAATTTCATATAAAAACTACAATTCCTTTTTACTAGAAAGATGGCTTAAATTAATATATACACATTGTTTAAAGCTATAATTTTTAACAATGATTAAAATGGTTTAAAGTTAACAACATTGCTGCTCTCGATTCCATAAATTCATGGAGTATAATTGATGTGTTTACAAAATATTTTTTATGTTGTATCACAGCTATTATATTTTAAAAGTTGAAAGTATCGCTTAATTCTTCTAACTGATATTTAAATGCTAATTTTATAATTATATAGTATGGATATGGATACATGTTAGTGCCTTCGGGCCTTTGTGTCCTATTTTACTTTGTCTAAATGTTTTGCCTTATGTATGATTGCAAGTTATCTTGAGTTAAATAAGCATGATTCTGATTATGATTCTATTACGTTCAGTTAAGTCATCTCTGTTTTATCCAGTATTATCCAGTTTTATTATGTCTGATAGAAGTCATTCCAGTTTTATCCAATTTTAGTATGACTGATAAAAGTCACCTTAGTCTTATCCAGTATTTACTATGGTTGATAGAAGTCATTCCAGTTTTATCACAAATCCCCGAGTGCCAGAAAATCTGCGGCTGGGTGATATCGCAACATCTAACTGCTTGTCGCAGCTTCCAAGTTGTCTTCCAAATCTCAAAAGTCAGATTTACGACCTGCTCATCCGCTTTCAGCTAATAAGAAGCTATTGCGGATTCAGCTAGCGTCCGTTCAACTCTGCTGTGGGTAAAATCTGTAAATAGCTGAACTTCTCCTAACTGTCATCAGTATGATCTTAACCTCAAACTAGCACCTGAACATTAAGTCAGTTTAGCTATGACAGTTTTTATAATCCGTCGTAAAAATTTGGATTTGTTACTTTATTGTATTGACAATGAGTTTTCGTTAATTAATATTCTAACTCTATTATCCTTAAATATTTTAGTGTATGTCGCTCTCGTTTAACTCGCTCAACTCTTATTGAAATGAGTATGACCGAGATTCTTTTTAATGGTATTCGTCCGACTGAGAAGCTCTATTCTGCTGACAATATTCATGTTTGTGAAATGAAATTTTTCGGTTGAGCACGTCCTGAGTTGTGTACGTTGAACCTATGCTCTTCTATGAGCACTGAACATTTGCTTTGATTTTTTTCCTTCAAAACTGTCAATACTTGGTCTTCCAAGTTAGTTACAGATCCATTTTCTAACCAAGCCCGACGTTGCTCAACTTCGTTTATTGACGCGCAGCTTAATCAAGTGCGCTAGTTCCGCCCTAAGTTCTAGAATATTGATAACAACTGTATAATAATGTTTCAATCTTCCACCTGTTATCTATGTTCCTGTCATTCATCCATCTGAATTGAGATTTTAAGTTAATTTAATATAATTAAACAAGATTTCACATATCATCACTGCCTTGCGGCTCTGCAGTTGTTGTTAATTAAATTACCGACAACCTTTTCTATCAAGTCTTAATCGTAGAAAGTTAACATTTTGTCTTCTGTTGTACAGGGTGCTCATTAGAAATAATTCTCTATATAGAAAATATTTCGCCTTATATTCTAAAGGACGCAGAGGGGGAATTTTACCATTTACTTTCCACATTTTGTAGATATGTTTTAAATCGTACCGAAGTTATCCATGTCTAATAAAAAAAGTTTGACATTTCAATTTAACAATCAGCGTAAGAAGTCAATTATAACCAATTCCTTTTTGAAAATTTGCGGGTCCTGAAAAGGGCGGCCTTTAGGATGATGATTATTACGCTATTAGGTTATATTTTGTGCACTAAATGAGCGTTCTGAGCTTTGATGCAGGCCAGAAATCTTTTTCTTACTGTTATAATTGCCCTGTCAATGGACTTCTGTGGTATTACCACATCAGTCTATCGACAGATCAACCATCGTGTTAAGTCTTTCCAGATCTCTTGAAGAAACGCCTTCAATTCTGTCTTGTTTCTGGGTTTGGATTTGAAAGCCAGATACTTTCCTAACATAGCTCCTGATCAATAGAAATCAAGCGGATTAAAATCTAGAGAATTAGAAGGCCACTCATAAATTTTGTGAAGTTTGGACTATGCTGTTCATGTCTTATGTTATGTTATGTTATGTTGTTCGGTCTTCTAAATTAATTGCTCTTGTGAGACCTAGCTTACCTTCGCGCTCTAAGCTATCTAATCGTTCTTTCCAGCATGCTGCACTGCAGATCTGAAATTCTCTTCCATCAAATCTTCGGAAATCTTCATTTGAAGCACATCGGCCTTTGCTTTCCTATGAGCAGTTCCATAGGCAGTTGAAGACCTATCTTTTCCATCTTTCTTTTCCATTCAGTTATAAATACTAGTATTTCATTTGCACTGTGATATATCTTATTTCATTTGCACTGTGATATCTAATTGAAGAAGTCGTAGAGTAGATTCATTAGGTTGCTACATTGACGGTGACGAAACTGGTTCAATAGGCTAATGGCTCCTGCCTTGTTTTCATAACGATCAATCCATCTGCAATCATGCCAGTGGCTTTGTCTGCACGCAACGCAGTTCAAATAATATTGTAGTAAATTGATTGGGGGAATTTTTCTATAATGTTATTGCTCAACAAGCAATAATTCTTTGTTATTAATGAGGAAAATGAAGCAAAACTTGAATAACAAAAAAGCAGGGAGTTGAAAGTTTTCATATGTATAGTATTTGTGTTGTCATATAAAATAGTTTAAATTTAAGTTGTAATATGATGTAGAAATCTGTAGCTTAAAGAATTTTATTTTGATTGGCTCACATTTATAAATTAAACCACATCAAAGTTAAGTTTTGATTTTATTTTTAAAATCGATGTGAAAAGCCTAAACTAATAGTGAAAAGAAGGACAAGTTGAGGTCAAGTCATATTTTATAAATTCTCGAACAGATTCAATTTCAGGTATTAGTAATTTTCCAGCCCCCTGCGAAATGGCAATGGATCATAAATTTCAACCTTATTTGCTAAAGGAAAGACCGGAGGAAAAGAGCTTTTCTTTGATTCAGTTGTTTATTAGACTTAATCTGATTCTCTCACAGTCCTCGTAGAGCTATTTTCCTCTAGGTACAACACTAAATAACCTCAACTGGTAGAATCGGACGTTAAATTTTATTTATTTATTGATTATTTTGTTGAAAAGCTCAACCATTAGATATGTTAAACACATGTACGTCGAATAGGCCCAAAACTGTCGTCCATTTTAGACTGCTTTCTTGAGGTGCTAAAATTCACATTAATCTAAATTTAGCTTAGTTGCTTTTATATTCTTAGTTGAATTCAGAAAATTGCTATTTGCACACTCAACTGAGTGCAGTCAAAAGTAAAATTTATGTTTATAAAATTTTACTTCACTTCTAAAATACTTTAAAATTAACTATTAAAATTTATGTCTATACAATTTTAAGGTATTTGAATTTTGAAGTTTACGCAAAACAAAGCAACTTAATTAAGATTAAGGAATCGGACTGATGAAATTCGTTGCATTAACGTGAGCGGTTTTCCTATAGGCCTAGTAATCTACTCTCCTCTGTCTGTCATGATATATAGTAATATCCGTAGTAGTCACGTTCTCATTACCCGTTAGGTTTAGTCTGAGCTGGATTGGGATGGTATATCAGGATTTAGATGAACAGGCGCCTGGTTCAAATCGCGATTGCTTCCACTCAACCGAGTAATTTATTAATAAATCAATTCCCGATAACTTACGTTCAGCTCGAGAAGTTAGGCAGGAATCGCGAGAAATAATTCTCTGATGAGATTAAAAGTCTTTGAGCATTTTCCAGTGACTATATGGAATAGATCTTGTTTTGAGACTCTAGAGTCCCTGTGGATGCAAAGCTTGAGCAAAACATCTCAACACAGTCGTCAACGGTTCATCTAATCTTCTCTTCTTTGTTGTAGCATTGCAGATAGATGATGTTTAATTACCACTTAAAGCCTAGATTAAAATAGAGCATCTATATCCCCCAAGAAGTGAATAACAAATGCACAGTAGCCTGCTAATTTTTTATTGCTATTGTATTTTAACAATTAATTTCTCTTGAACAGTGCACTTAGTATACAACACACAGTGTACATGTATACTGTGTAAAATACACAGTTCAGAAACTGCATACAAACAGATTGTATATGCAATGAAATCAATACATACGCATGTTTATATATAGGCCTACATATATATAATATTATATATTATACATATATATATAATATATATAAGTAGAGTATATATATATATATATATATATATATATATATATATATATATATATATATATATATATATATATATAGATGGGAATTTTATGAATTTCCAGAGTTCCGGTTCGGTTCGGTTCGTTGAAAATGAAAGTTCGGTTCGATTCGGGTTCGGTTAGCAGTTGACAATTTGAGAGTTCGGTTCGGTTCGTTGAAAATGAAAGTTCGGTTCGGTTCGGGTTCGGTTATAACAAGGGTTCGGGTTCGGTTCGGGTTCGGCTTGCTTTCCAACTCGCAAGAGTTCGATTCGAGTTCGAAATGGTTTGGTTTGGATAATGTTGCAATTATTTAACATTACTTATAATAATCATGGTTATGACAAATATGTTTAAAATGGTTTATGGTAAATATGCTTAAAGGTCATTAAGTCATAATAGCTGCCACATTTTTTCACCTGCGTAAAAATATGACAATGAAAAAGGAGAGAAGTGGTATTTATTCCTGTACATTTCTTATTTAATTTATTGTTAGTTGATCAAAAAATGTTCATAATATAGATAATTAGCTTTATTATTGTATCTGAAATATTTTCCTTGATTATAACGAGCAAATAGAATGCTTCATCAATTTTTAAATTTTTATTGTCACTATAGGCCTATATATTAGATACGATTAAATTATTAAGTGGAAATGTCTTGGCTAAAATTTGATCCAAGATTTCAGAGACAAAGTGCAATTTTGTAACATAAAAACGTCAAATAAAGATGATTTAGTAAACACGTGTACTTCCATAGAAAAATGATCATAATACACACCGTTTGCTATCAACTGACCAGTAATAAGCTTCATAATTTACCTTAGGGTTTCAAATTTTAAACTCTCAGATTAATTATGAAGTTACGAAAATAGTTATGAAATTATTGCATTGCTATGGTGCAAAATTATTTACTCAAGATAGCCTTAACGTATATAGAATGTCATATATAATTATTTGTAAATCTGGCTGCAAAAATATTAAGGTAGCACACTAAAATTAGGAAAAAACTCATAATTTGAATTAAAGAAGAACAAATCCACCTATATTGAGTCAAGCATTTTCCGATTTTTATGGGATACTCTCATCACGTTTGTCTCTTTGATGTTAATCTTCATTCCATATTTCAATGCCGTATCATTTAGACTATCCATTATCTTCTGTAGGCCCGTCTCGCTACCCGCTACCATTCCTTTGTACCGCTACCGTTTTAAAATTTGTGTCGGAACCAGCCTTACCTGAATATATGTTGTTAGATACTGTAAGACATGTAAATGCAAAAACTAATATTTATTTGTATTGTTCTTACTATCTTTATTTAATGTCAGACTGGTGAAGAAGAGAGGAATTCCAAGAGTTTGGTACAGTTCGGTTTGGACGAAGTCTGGGTTAGGGTTCGGCCAGAGTCTGGGTTCGGGTTCGGTTCGGTTCGGCCAGAGTCTGGGTTCGGTTCGGGTTCGGTCAGAGTCTGGGTTCGAGTTCGGTTCGGTTCGGTCAAAATTCTAGATTTTAGGGTTCGGTTCGGTTTGGGTTCGGTTCGATTCCATCTCTATCTCTAATATATATATATATATATATATATATATATATATAATATATATTATATGTATATATATATATATGGCCTATATATATATATTTATATATATATATATATATATATATATATATATATATATATATACTGTATGTATGGATTGCGTGGTGTACCGCGAGCATCATAATTATGATGTGATTCGAAGCTTAGCATGTTACTATTTCTGTTTCCTTTCTTCTCAAATGCTCTTCTTAAGACTCAAATGATGTCATGACCGACTTATTTTAAAGTTAGCTACGAAATTATTCTAATCATACTTATATGAAATTGTTGACTTAGTTTAGTATAATTATTTAGAAGTATATTTGGAAAGATGTAGTTTAAATCTACTAAATATTAAAGTCGACCTTTTTGGGTAATACATTTTAATGAGTCAATCAAGCAGTCAAGCAGTGATCTTTTCTTGAATTGTCCGTTACGATAGAATATATGCCGCAGTATTTTATGTGTGATCTCTACATGTAAATTATGCCCTTTGTTCTGTTTAAATACTGCTATGTATTATTTTCATTCACAAGGAGATAACCGATGTTTTAGTCTACAGTATATACAAACTTATTTGTCTGTATGATGTTCATACATCTCATGCAAACATCCTTGGTTAAAGGAAAGGATTTTAAATCTTTGTTATTTTTTTGCAAATAAAAGAGGGATTTAACTCCTTTTCCTACATCCCGTAACAATGATGGAGAAGAGATGTACATGCACATCGGGTTTGGTCGTCTTTGTGAGTTACACTTAGGCCTTATCTAAATTTTGGTCGTCTTTTCCGTCATGTCTAATTTTGTTTTCTGTTTTGGTCAATATTTTTCTCAATTTGATTCCACATTACTTTGATAAGGCTTTGGACCGTAGGTTGTTATGCCTCATGTATTGTGAGCTAGTTGGTTGTTACAATTTCATCCAGTTACGAAAAATTTTCCGCTCGGCGCATTGATCCATATAATTCTGGGAAGATTATTCCTTAAGACTTGAACGATATTTCTACATATTGGGTTGGATTAGCATGAATCGGGTTCAAAAGATTATGTAGCCGTGTCTTTTGAATTGTGATTATTTAGTGTATTGGTTACCTAAAGACGACATAAGAAAATTCTTGAAAAAATAGTTGTTTCTTGAATGGGAAAATACAATTGTATATATTTTCAAATTGTAAAAAGTTGATATTTATCTTGCTCGGTCTAGGGTTCCTATTTTTTCAATGAAAATAAAAATGACAATTTTAAAATCAATTTAAAAATTGTGAACAAAGATAAAAATTGCTAAAAATTAAGTAGTTCAATATGCAATAAATCCGATCTGAAAGAATTCATATACTTCAATTTAGGGTTCATTTCATCGATTTGCACCAATATCACAAAAGTGTTTGAATTTTAAAGTAAATTTTAGATTAATATTAGTCAAATCATAGAGATAATAACGGTTTATTTAATTAACTTTTAGCTGAATTTGATATAGACAGTGGAAACCATTTTTATTTCACGTGACAGCGTAGCTAAAACAAATGAGAATAAAATTTAATAATATTAAATTTCTTATTCTATAAAGCGCTTTTGGAAGTACAACAGGCAATTTCGTATTCTACTTAAACGTTTTTTATTGACAGTTAGTACCAAAGGGAATATATATCAAAAGGTAAAGAAAGAAGAACGTTCTTGGTTATGTTCTGTGGGGATGGTTTACTAAAAGAGGTGATCGAAGGAAGAATGGAAGGAAGGATCGTTAGACGGAGACCAATACGTGAGATGCTGGATGATTTGACAACCTAACCTACTCGCATCGTGATATGAAGAGAAAGGCAGATGGCGGAAATATATAGAGGAGTTACATGTACATACCATGGAACTGCAAAAAAAGCAGTTCATTGGGAGAGAGAAGAGAGAGAGAGAGCACCAAAGGTAAACTAGTATATGTTGGCTGGAACCAGTGACGATGTCGGTAAGATACTCGACCCGGATCAGTATGTGCGGGGTTCAAATCCTGGGCTCCCCAGTCACTGATATCGCTTTCGAGTGAGGAAACTGACGTTAACATTGGCTTTGTACAGAATGAAATTGTATATATTTTAGCTTGTAGGGGTACGAACTTGAGATGGAGTAAACCGGCTCATGGCGGTTCATATGATGAAAACCTACATTACCATTTTCTCCGAGATCTCTACACCGGATGCGAGTACGTTGACGGGAATCTGGAAATAACGGGACTCGTGAAGAACCAGTCCTATGATCTTAGCTTTCTTTCCAGCATACGTGAGGTAATCCAACTCTTTGAAATCAATCAATTCGTTTATTAAGAATTACATTTTGTCAGTTATTAAACTTAAATAGTTTTAACAAGATTGCTTAATCTAGTGAATTGCACTGTAATATTAAATTTTTCGTAAATTCACAGCCTGCATCTATAACAATCAATAAGAATTTAATTTCCGGATAATTGCCATGGGACAATGTCGGAGTCTATGTTATAGTTTGTTCACTATAACCGTAAATATATAAATCAATCTTTTAATAAGAACTTTCATCAACCGATAAATATATTGATTAGCTATAGTGTACCGAACTAGGGCGCTGTGCTGAAGTACAGCGAACTAATAGATGAAATCATATAGTGAAAAGTCATGTAATGCAAAATCATCAAGGTGTGGATAAGGCATAGCCTTCATGAAAGTATTAATAAGTTGATCGATGGAGTGTTAACCTCAGTTTCTTTTCTCGAAAAGCGATGTAAGTTACGGGCGAGCCCAGGATTTGAACCCCGCACATACTGATCCACTGTCGAATATCTTACCGGCATCGCCACTGGCTCCAGCCAAGTCGCTGGATGACTGAAGTAGATCTCAATGGTTTTTAAACGTATTTATTGATTTAGGTCAGTGGGTATGCGCTGATATTCAACGTATTTATTGATTAAGGTCAGTGGTATGACCTGATATTCGACGCATTTATTGATTTAGGTCAGTGGGTATGTGCTGATATTTAATGTATTTATTGATTTAGGTCAATGGGTATGCGCTGATATTCAATGTGTTTATTGATTTAGGTCAGTGGGTATGTGCTGATATTCAACGTATTTATTGATTTAGGTCAGTGGGTATGCGCTGATATTCAACGTATTTATTGATTTAGGTCAGTGGGTATGTGCTGATATTCAACGTATTGTTGCCGGTTATACCTCTCACAAGTCTGCGCATCATCCATGGAAAGAACCTCTTTGGCTCAGCCCAGGAAAAAGCTGGAGAAGTCGGTACAGGTGAGTTCTTCGATTTATCAATAGATTATCAATAGATCATACAGGTCGATACAGGTAAGTCATTGATTTATCAATAGATCATACAGGTCGATACAGGTGAGTCATTGGTTTTTCAATAGATTAGCTATTGATCACTGACCAAGAGGATATATCATGAGGAAATCGAATACAAGTGCTTATCGAGTCGAAGTTGGGTATTTCCATTTATTTAAGTGTTAGTTAGTTAGCGTGTGCTACCATATAGCCGAGACTTGGAGATCGTGTTCAACTGAAGATTAGGGCAGTTCTTACAGATAAGTTGTTATAATATATACTTCTGGGTAAGTTTAGCTAATCCCTATCAGTCAGCGCCACGAAAATTCTCTCAGAGACTTGAGAGTTTGATTCAAATCATAGATTCTCCATCAAATTAATGTAATTTTATGTTTTATCGATCGGTTGTTTATTTCAGATGATGGATCAATCATCAACGATCGTATGGCACTTGCAGTTATTTCAAACTATCAAGATCCTCGCGGTGGCAAGCGGCTGATTGGTCTGGAGGAGCTACAGTTGCCTAAATTGACAGGTGCATTGAGTTATTACTGCATTAACGTCGTTTTTGTTTTGATTGCTTATTTGACCTTTCGGTCTCTCATCTTGATTTTTAATTCCTAGTTTTTACAGATTTATATAATTTATACAAGAATTTACTGAGTTATCAATATATCACATTATAGAAACATGCTTGGTTAAATTATTGGAATAACCTATCCCCGACCCTAGCTGTAATGGTATTCTAGGGAAGATGACGATGGTTGCAGAAACATTTATGCCATACGTCCCTGTAAAACATTACTGCCTCTCACAGAGCCTTACTAAGTATCGAAATCAGAGTTTGAAGTAATGTGGCGTTTGTTCACTCGTTAATAATATCAATTTTTACTCATTTTATTACGAGCTCAATTTACTCTTTCATTCATAGTAACTCTGTTCACATAATAAACAAAGCATAGTGGGAGAGTGGGGAGGGTGTGTACTTCTACTGACGGCTGGCAATATTCTATATATTCGTATATGTTTATTATGTATTTCTTCATTTATTAACAGAATGGTATTTTAAATAACTAAAAAAAATTAAATTTCTATTTCTTATCAAATGGTGATAAACATATGTCTTAATTTACAGTTAATATATGTCTAGATAGAATATCTAGAGAGGATAAATTGCATTTTAAGGGTATTATACATTGCAGTTGTCGTCCGCAAAACAATTAATTTAATGATGCACAGTGGCGCCGCTCTAACGAATGAACTAATACATAAGGTGATTTTTCAAAATAAACACCTTTTATAAAAGGTCTATATTTAGATTTATTCTGCTTATCTTATCTCTATAATTAGTGTTAATTAGAATTATGCGTTGCTATGGTTTAACTCATGGTAACTTACCGTTACCTTAATCTTTGTAACGGTAGCTCGAGTGTGTCGAATCGTCTTGAAGAGAAGCCTTTTGCTTTTGAACCTTGACGTTAAACACGCTACAACCTACTCAATAATTAGTTTGGTGGATGTGTAGAAATTGTGAAAGGTAACGCGGTGTTTACACTGAACAAAGCTCTCTGCTTTGTTCAAACCATTAACTGGACTGACATCATTGACGTTGGCAAAGGATATCAAGTACAACTTGAACAGCCTGACGCTTCGATTAAATGTAAGTTTTTTAAATATAAAATTGGCCTCTATTAAACTCCCTTATTTGATCAAATGCCGGGCATTATATCAAATCAACTACTGGCTTATGTGAAATTCGTATTTACGAGTATAATATTATTTCAAATTGCTGGTCCAATGTTCAGTTTCATTTAACAGTCTACTTTTAGGATCGGGAAGGGACCAGAATACGTCTTAAAGCTTATGCCATCAAAAATCTAATACCTCATCAAAGTATAGGGGCTGGTTCTTAGGTACTTTCTCGTTGCATTCCTTAGATGCATAATAACGAGATCCCAACCAATAAATGAGTAGGTATCGTTTTAACTATTAATTGAAAATCTTGTTTTGCCTACTAGAAATATCCGATAGCAATTTCGAGCTCCTGCAGTAAACAACAATAGTCGGCAGTTAAGTTAAGAAAATATTTGACTTGTTAAGTTAAGTTAAATATAAGGCAGTTTCTGATCGTATGTCTTATTGTTTGGATTTAAATGTTTGATGAATCAACGTTATATTCAGCTGAAATTGTTTTCTGTATTTGTCACAAATCATTCGTTTATTCTATAGATAATAATAATAATAATAATAATAAAATAATAAATTCGCTAGAGGCTCTCGAGGTGGTTAGTTTGTTTGCGCACACCTGTGTTTTTCTTTAGCACTTTTTATCGATTTTCCTTCACTTCTGCTAATTTTTTCACTTTGTCTGTTGGCATACTGCTTTTATATATATCCCTGTACATTATATACACCCTTTTATTTCTATTCCTTTGTGCGCATTCGACTTATTTTACCTTTATTAAATCTGCATTATGCTTTAGTTTTAACCTGCATTGGACTATTGGACTGCAGATATTTGCAGTAGCGATCCAGTTGTAATTCTTTTATCTCTCGCTTGCTATGCCGTGTGTGCCACATACCTGCCAGACAGACTTGGCCACTGTCTCAGACTGCCAGCAAGAAATCTGGCATCTGTTCGGTGTGACTAGCTCAACGTCAGTTCATTCGGGAGACGGAAAGGTCCATCTTCATGGCCCATTGGATAATCGTTGCCCGGGTTCCAACCAACTTCCCTTGCAGATCTCCCCACAGGCGGCAGCTTCGCAACCAGGGCCTGCAGTGTCTGATATTAGGAATAGGATCAGGAATCGGAGCTGCGACTCAGGTTCCGCTAGACAGAGTTCTCCTCCCACTGCTGCTCCCAATTCTGGTAACTTATCTCGCAATTCATTTTCTTCTCAGCCGCTCATTCTTGAGCATCCCTGCTTGATGCGACCTACAATAAAACGCATTCCCAAATCAGCTAGACCTGCGTGTTCAGCAGCCTTGATTGATGCCTTCCGTAAGATCGAAAGCGATCCCTCAGTTTTATCATACTGGTCAGATTTATTGCTTTTCGCATTCTTTTGCAAGTCCCTGCTCACACAGGTAAAAGGAACAATCTAAGCTCGTTAATAAGAAAAGGTTGGAGGGCCTAGGTACTGGTGCTCCCACTGAGCCTGTCGTAGATAGAATTAAAAGAGCTCATCGTTCTCATGACTCCCATGCCTAGCAGTCAGGTCCACAATGGAAGATGGAAATGTTTCGGCAGCTGTACGAAACCTCTGTTCAGACGAAAGCCCAGCGCAATGCATTTTAAACACTTTCAATATCCTGACGGCCAAGCATCCACCCGCAGCTAGTAGCAGTATAATGGCACACCTTCCGGACTCAAGGGAGACTCCGCCCATTCAAGTCTCAGAGCAGGATGTTGTCAAAGCTGTACGTAGATTTCCAGCAGGCTCAGCCGGTGGTCCTGATGGCCTTCGCCCTCAGCATCTTCTAGAGCTTGTGACTTGTAGAGCGTCGGCTGGGACATTTTTTACCACTCTGACTTCTTTCGTGAATCTCCTACGTAGAGGTGTTTGCCCCACTGAGGTCCAACCGGTGCTGTTTGGTGGTAAACTCTTTGCACTCAATAAGAAATCTGGTGGCATTCGCCCCATTGCAGTGGGTTACACTTGGCGTCGTTTAGCCGCTAAATGCGCAAATCGCTATGCAGTGTCTTCTCTCAGCGATTACTTGAGCCCAATTCAACTTGGATCTGGTATTCCAGGTGGCTGTGAGGCAGCTGTTCACGCAACTCGCCGTTTCGCTGAGTCAATGCCAGTTGATCACTTCGTGGTAAAGCTAGATTTCTGTAATGCTTTTAATTGCTTGAGTAGATCACGAATGCTCAGCGAAATTCGTCACAGGATATCAGAGCTGTATAGTTTCTGCCATCTAGCTTACTCAAGCTTTTCGTGGTTGAAGTTCGGAGACTGGTTCATTGAGTCACAGGAAGGAGTCCAACAAGGGGATCCCTTAGGCCCATGCTGTTTTGCTTGGCTATTCACCCTCTCCTTACTTCTCTCTCTAGCGCTCTCACGGTTGGTTACCTAGATGACATTAATCTAGGTGGTTGCGAGTCGTCGATTGCAAATGATGTACAGACTATCATCGACAGAGGTCAAGAATTTGGGCTTCAGTTGAATCGTACCAGATCTCAAACGTACAGAATCGCGCTTAAAGTCGCTAGCCGCTCATGATGCTTTGACAATCCTTCACTTTTCATTAAGTGCACCTAAACTTATGCACATTCTGCGCTCTAGTCCGAGTTTCTCTAATCCGCGGCTTTTAGACTACGACGAGGCTCTTAGGCAATGCTTGTGCGCCGTAATCAACGCAGATTTTTTTTGTCTGATTTGCAGTGGCAGCAAGCCAGTCTACCGGTGAGCAAGGGTGGTCTTGGAATTCGTCTTGTTTCCCATATCGCGCCTTCAGCCTTCTTGGCATCAGCGATGGGAACGAGGCAGTTGCAAGACGCCATCCTTCATAAGTGCTCCCTTTCTACCGATAGATCCATTGACGTTGCGTTTTCAGTTTGGTCCAAAAGCCTCACCTCCAGTGCTCCACCTTCTACCTCAGTCAGTAACCAGAAATCATGGGACCGTCCTATAGTGGATCGGATTTATAACAGTCTGTTAGAATCCCAGTCCAACGCAGTAGACAGAGCACGACTCCTAGCTGTGTCAAAAAAAGCAGCGACTGGCTTCACGCTCTCCCTGTTGCTTCTTGTGGGCTATTTTAGACAATGAGGCGATTCGAGTAGCCGTTAGTTTCTTCCTCTAAGGGACCAAGTGGGTTGTCCAGATCAGACGGCAAGCGTCCGGACGGCATGACTTTAGTGCCCTGGTGCAACGGTAAATGTGCCGTATGGGACGTCACGGTCATTGACACTATGGCAAACTCCTACCTCAATACGACTTCAGTCACAGCCGGTGGAGCTGCTGTTCATGCCGCCTCTAGGAAGTTGGATAAATACCGTGATCTGTCCTCAGGATATTAAGTTGTTCCGGTGGCCATTGAAACCATGGGCCCGATGAATCCCGAAGGAGTTGACTTTATTAATGGCATAGGCAGACTTATTACAGAGCAAACCGGCGATATGCGAGAGACCTCTTTTCTTTGGCATAGGCTTTCCATGACTTTACAAAGATTTCATGCAGTCTGCTTCAACAATTCTTTTAAGCCAATTGATGACCTCGAGTAGCCGGGCGGCGATTCAGCACGTAATGCTTGAATCGTTTTTATCAAACCCCATAATAATAAAGGTTTAACGTCCGTTTCCTCTTACAAGGATTATGTCAGGATGATGTTAGATATTGAAATCATTCAGCTTCGGTGTAAGCCTCGAATGTCGCTTAATTTCCCGACCGTCGTACTTTCTGCGGTAATTCGGTCTTCAATATTTTACAGTCCTGTAAACTTTTAAAAGTATGTTATAGCTCTGCAATACTACATGTATTTTGTTAGAATAAAGTCTTGCACAGATTTAAATTACTGTGGAGTTTATGTGGATAATCTTTTTCAGGTAGTAAATGTCATCGGGATTGCGAAACGAATGGCCTACTTCACTGCTGGGGAAAAGGCAAACCAATGTGCCAGAGATGTTAGTAGTGATGTTAGATGTTAGTAGTTAGATGTTAGTAGTTAACTGTTAGTAGTTAGATGTTAGTAGTTATATGTTAGTAGAGATGTTAGTAGAGATGTTAGTAGTTAGATGTTAGTAGTTAGATGTTAGCAGTTAGATGTTAGTAGTTAGATGTTAGTAGTTAGATGTTAGTAGTTAGATGTTAGTAGTTAGATGTTAGTAGTTAGATGTTAGTAGAGATGTTAGTAGTAAGATGTTAGTAGTTAGATGTTAGTAGTTAGATGTTAGTAGAGATGTTAGTAGTTAGATGTTAGTAGTTAGATGTTAGTAGTTAGATGTTAGTAGAGATGTTAGTAGTTAGATGTTAGTAGTTAGAAGTTATTTGTTATATTTTATTAGTTACATGTAGTAGAGATGGTAGATGTTCGTAGTTAAATGTTTGTAGTTAGATTTTAGAAAGTATTTTCATCTTTTATACTTTCATTTTTCGTTTGTAAGATATTAAAATCTCTTTCGCGTAGTCTATGTGAACGTTGTAAGTAATTATGCTTACAAAAATAAGCATAATTATTTTGCTACTAAATATTTTCTGTAAATTCATTTATAAAATTAACATTGAGCGATAGCATAACATTAGAGGTAAAGATCTTATCTTCGCATTTATAGAAATGGAATTAACCATTGATAGGAATAAAAATAACCTTCCAGAACCTGTAATGCAGCCTACATGGGTCTTAAAACAAGCATGCAAATGATGACTAACACAGGACTGCTATTGTAATTTTTTGTCATGGACTGCAGTAGGAAACACACCGAATCAGTCCGTTCATTACGAACAAAACGTCACATACTGGTCGAAACATTGTTGATTAATTGTTTATATTAGCAAGAGACCTGTACATTCGCCGGGCTACTGAAGAATAGAGCAATCGTAAATTACACGTCTCGGAAGAGAGGACTAAGCAATATATGGCCAAGGCAATAAGAACCACCTCAAAAGTCATATTTCCCAGGCTAAGAGAAGTGATTCTTTGGAGATTACCATGCGATGGGATCAGATTTTGTTTGTTATCTTAGTGCCCTTACTTAGTTTTACAGCAGAATTTAAATAGAAATATGTACACTGGACTTAGAATAGTCCAAGTTATGTCCAAGATACATATTTCGAATGTTAACTAGAACTTTATAGTTCTGTGGCCGCACTCTAAAGAACGAATATTAACAAATGCCTTATGTAACTATCATATTACAAATGTATATGATAATGATAATTTACGATGGTTTGGCTGTAGTGACTAAGACAATATGCGACCAGAACTGCGAGTGGAGATGTTTTGGGAAGGAAGCGAACCAGTGTTGCCACAAAGAATGCGTGGGTGGCTGCACCAATACTGGGGCAACCAACTGCTGGGTTGGTGTAATAAACATTTCTATTTTTAGAGCCAATAATAACTATGAAGATTGAATATATTTGTGAAGGATTATATTCTTAAGCTACTGTCTTAGGCTATACCATTGAGGTTTCGCTTTATTAGTCACTCTCTCTTTCGCTTAGTGCACATCCTACTGGCAAGTCCATAGCATATAACTTATCAACTCTTCTCTGTCTTTTGTTCCCAGCCGCGCTAATCTTAGAGGACAATCTCGGACATTCACTGAACTGATTACACGGAAAATGGTCTAAATTGCCTAACGGTTTAAACATGTGGTATTAAAAAGTGATAGATATCAACATAGTTGATCATTTCACTATAATGGGTGTTTACTTTTTTCATATACATATATCAGATGATCTCTAACATGCCTAATCTCGTCGGCCTATGCTTCTATTTCCTTCCTTTCTACCTTGTATGACCTACGTTGATAAACGTTCCCCTGTAGAATTGTCTTATCCAGCTCGTCTTCAAATTTCTTAGTACATTCATTAATAGTTTATTATACCGAGTTTCTCCAGAACTTCATTTGTAATTTTTGAAATTTTTATTCTGCATAGACTCTGCTAGGTACTGGACTTAAAGTTTTAAAAGTTAGGTTCCGGAATCCGAAACTATGTTTTGGATAGCAATTAATAATTAAACGTACTTTCATTTAAACTTAACGCATACTAATATAATGATCCTTCACTGTTATTGATACATTTCTATTGCCAGGCTTGTCGACATTTTGAAGATGATGGCATCTGTAAAGACGAATGTCCGAAGACATTGTGGTATGATCCGGAATTGCAGCGGAATGTTCAGCAGATTCCCAAATACAAATATCTCCAGCAGTGCGTTGATAAGTGTCCTGGTAAGATTTTACGATTAATATCTTAAAAACGAATTACTTTCCAATATATAGCACTCTCTTTTAAGATCAAATGGACTGTCAAAATTACGAACGAAGAAATGCTAACAAGGTTGCCTTATATAGACAATTGAAAATATCATAAACAATAGAAAGAAGAACTGAATGAGTCATGTCCTGAGAGGGAATGGTTTACTAAAAGAGGTAATTGAAGGATGAATAGAAGAAGCCAAGTTTAGAGGAAGACCGAGACTTGGGATGCTGGATAATTTGATAGCTATTTCTTACTTTGGTATGAAGAGAAAAGCAGAGGATAGAAATATCTAGAGGAGTTATATGCAATTGACCTTCCAATAGGCAATGCAGTAAGAGAGATATCTTAACAATGAATAGTTTTCCAACAGCCCTCTCTTTTAATATCTTTTATATTATAAGTTTATTCTCAGATATTTCTATTTTCTGTCAGTCATCCCTAAATTATTCAATTTTTCTTTAATAACGAAAATTTCGCTCTGATTTGACGTCTTCTGTTTATATTGCTCAGTTTCATAATCAAAGTAACTTAATATTAATTACATTTCATTTGTTAGTGTCGTGTCTTTGATTTCTTAATTTGTTGACACTTAATTTATAAATTATTGACTATTAAAGCTAATTATTTTTCATTATTTCGTACTTTAAATAACCCTTTAGTGACCTTGTAGTGACCTTGTAGTGACCCTCCAATGACCTTGTCGCTCATGAGCCGTTGATTGCTCAGGGGTATCAGCGCTCAGCATGAGATCAGTGGCTGATTTGTCAGTTCAAATGTATTGTCTGCCTTTGAAAAAATCTTATAACTCCCTGAGAACATGAAACGTTGAGAATAACAATTAGCCAAAAACACTTACTAAGAGTTCTAAAGAGTTACTTGAGTTAATCTTTGCTAATCTAAGTTAAGTAAAGATTAACTAAAAATTTCTCTGACTAAACCAGTAGGGGATTGGCCACTTTTTTGACTGTAGAATCAGTAAAGGCAGCGTTCAAATAGTCGTCACTATTTATACTGGAGGCAAGCGGCTGGCGCTAAGTGGGGCTTGAGTTATTTTTATTTAAATATTCATAATCGAGGCCAATAATGTTTTACTCGGAAATTCTAAAATTCTTTGTTGTAAAATAGTAAAATAAGGATCAAATTCTTACTCGAAGCTTTAAGTAATATTTAGAAAACCTCAGGGATTGCATCTTGCAACGGATGACATCTTAGATTTCTTAGTCCTGTATTATTTCATCATTATCTTCTAATACTCAAGTTTTCTCAGGAATTTTCTTCAATGCCTCAGTACAATCGTGAATATTAATACTAGGCCTTAACACACGTACAATAGCTTAGTCAGTCTTCCTCAGCCATACATACATACATACGCAGTCATATAATATATTATCATTATGCACACAGAGTCATACATACATACGGAGTCATATATAATCTGACAATTTCAGAGCAATTGCTGATGAGAATTACGCTTGATTGTCTGATTGGTTGACTGATTTATTGACTGATTTCTTGATTGATTAACTGCTTGATTGACTGATTAACGGACTAATTGATTTTAAACCAATTTCTGATGATAATTGCGCTTGATTATCTGATTGGTTGACAGATTGATAGACTGATTGATTGACAGATTGATTGACTAATTGATGGATTTATTGATTTTAGAGCAACTGTTAGAGGAGAATTACGCCTGTGTGGCTGATTGTAGCTCGGATGAATTTCATGCGCCCGAGGGTGTATGCGTCAAATGCACTGATAACTGTCCAAGGAGTGTGTACACGACGTTTTACTCTTTAGCATCAAACTATTAGACTATCTCCTCTCTTTTTCTTTATTTTTCTCGCTCTTCTATACGCTCCACGAAGAGGAGCACTCAGTAGATCAAAAAGTTAATATCTTTACAAAGGACAATGCCTTATCCATACCTCGTGTAGCCTTTAGCTTTGGAAAAAATTTGGCTTCCGAGGTAATTTCCCGTTGCCTTAATCTTTTCTTGCTTTTTCGCCTCATACGACACATGCAGTTATCGGTTTGTCTATGGTTAGGTGTTGTGTTGTACCCTAGCATACAATGCAGGAAATATATAAACGAACAATATATATATGATTTATATATATCCCCGTGTTGTGCTCGGGTGTGGTTGGACCGCTGCAGAATTGGGCAACCGCAAACAATCTTCCGCGTGTACGTAAGAGGCGACTAAAGGCAGGCGCTGAGGATGGCAAGAGGGGACCCACCTCACCATGAAATATTTTCCCCCACGATTAAATGGTAATTAATCCACCTAACTGAGGAAGGCAACGGGAAACCACCTCAGAAGCCATAATTTTCCCAAGCCATAGGCTGCATAAGGTATGAATGAGGCATAGCCTTTGTGAAGGGATTAACTTGTTGATCTAAAGAGTGCTCCTATGGAGCACTCTTTAGATCAACAAGTAGATCAACTTTAGATCTTTAGATCCTATGGAGCGAGAAAGCAGACTTTGAGTATGAATATGTACCTTGAACCTGCCACTTGGCAGTGCACTGCACTGAATATATATATATATATATATATATATATATATATATATATATATATATATCTTATCTTATCGTAGTGGGATATAATAAGCGTGATATGGAGCGAGATAATATATGTATACAGTATAATATTGTGATAGAATAAGTAATTCTATGGTGTCGCGTGTATTACGATATGATGTTTTTGATGTTATATTATTTTGCAAGATATCGCATATTCTACGACATGATGTAATTAATTATTATCGCATATATTATGCTGAGATGTTATCGCATATATTATGATATGATATTGTTCTAAGCTACAAGTATCTCATATATTATGATATTATATAGTTTTAAATTATCTCAAATATTATGATATATGTAGTTTTATGTTATCGCATATATTGTGAGTGATATGATGAGCTTTATGTTATCGCATATATCATGCTGGTATGTTATCCCATGTTATCGCATATATTGTGATGTGATATGATGTAGTTCTATGTTATGCTGATATGTTATTCTATGTTTGTAGAATGTGATGGATTGGTCTCAGTAGAAGACTCCAATTTTTTTCTACACTCTGGTAACATCAACCGCTTTGCTAATTGTTCACTGGTACAGGGCAGCATACGTATCATCAGCTCGACGTTCAATGGGTAATATTTTACCTGTAGTGTCTTATCTCTCTCTCTCTCTTAGTGCATTGCCTATTGGCAGGTCCATGGAATGTACTTCTTCCTAAGCTGTATAATATATAATTATCAATATTCAATGTTCAAGGTAGACATTCCCACTACCGACTTTTAGAAACAATTTGAGAAGCCATTTTTGTATCAAGTTCTTGGCGCAATAAGATGTGTATAAGTCATAGCCTTCTATGTAGTGAAAAGTAACTTGTTGATCTACAGAGTTTGAAAGTAGACTGCGAGTAGGATTATATACGTTGGACCTGTCACTTGATAGAGCACTATATAGATAGAAGATAGCAATATTAGTGTATTATTGCTTTACTAACAATATAGTATAATAATATTATTTTTATTATAATTAAGTAAAATAATATTATATTAAATTATATCATATTAATATTATATTTATTTTATTATTATGTTCCATTTATATATTATTTATATTATATTATATTTACTAATTATATATACTAAATATAATCGCTTTTTTTTAAAAAAACTTTTAATTAAATAAAGTCTCTTTTATCTTATTTTTTAGCCCAGGGCCCTTTACAGCCCAGGGCATTAAAAAAAATTAAAATAAATAAAATATAATAATATTATATTTTATTACAAACAATTTTACAACAATATAATATAAAATTCTAAGAATTATTGAGTTATTAATATTTATTTATCGTAGTTTGAATTTGCTATGGATTGAGTTATTAATATTTATATATCTTAGTTTGAATTTGCCATGGCATTCTATTATAATTTTTTAGAATATATCATTACCCGTATTATATCCAGGTTGCTGAAGAATAGACAAACCGTAAACTGCACGTGTCTTAAAGGTCGAGAAGGCACTAAGATCCAAAACGACGTCTGAAAGATATTAGGTTGGCCTGGACTCCAGAAATTGTTAAAAAATTTCTTAAACGAGTAGAAAAGTTCCTCACACTTCAGGAAGGATTGGAGATGGTCTATTCGTACCCTGGTTGGACTGTTATTCAGGGCACGATGACGATGATGCAATTAGATTATATCATACAACCTACCAAGATCTAAAAATAAAAACTTTATTTAATTAGAAAAAGCATTAGTAAGAAACTTTTAAAATAATTCCTATGCATTCTGGGAAGCCGCATTTGCCAAATGTACCACGAACGCAGGGGCAACATCTAAGCGCTGGAGTGTAAAAGATCTATAATGATATTTAACATTTTGATGATGTTTTCCAGTGATGCCTACCTGAAAGCCGGGCCGATTACCATTGATCAACTCTCAGTACTGGAGTCAGTACAAGATGTGACGGATTTTGTGTATGTGGACGCCAACCATCCGCAGCTGACCAGTCTCGGATTTCTCAAGAATCTTAAAACTATACATGGGCGCAATCTGCTGTATGTCATTAGCCTGTACTATTAGCCTGATAATATTATGATATCGCTCTGGAGAGACGAAACTGACTTTAGCATCATATTTTGCAGCTTTACAATAGTAATTCTAATTGTCTAGTCTTCTATAAAATTAAAAAAAAAAGACTAATACATTTCTATTACCAATGTCTAATATATATTTCAATGTCTACATATTTGTTAATTTTACTTTGTTTTATTCATTTCTTCCGCAGCTATACCCAGTCTAGCAAATCGATCGCTCTGGCCATCATAGGAACGAACCTTGAACGTTTGGACTTGAATTCTCTGCGTCACGTGAAAGCCGGTAACGTCATCATCAAGGAGAATTACCAGCTTTGCTTTGCCGGCACAGAGGCGTACTGGAACAACACCTTCCAATCCGGTGCCTCCAGAGCCCTCATAGGCTACAACATGCCAGCTAACGAATGCGGTAAATAAATAAATAAATAAGAATTTAACGTCCGATTCCTCGCCATAAGGCAATGTCAGAGACGTCTGGGTATGAATCAGAATAAACAGGGTAGAAATCAGGGTAATCAGGGAATCAGGGTAGACCTTAGAGTCGAGTTTAACGTCAGTTTACTGTCTCGAAAGCATTTCAGTGACGGGCTAGAGCAAGATTTGAAGCCTGTTTTGACTAATACGCAGTCTGGCATTAAACCTATATGTTATCGACTCCCTGGCTCCCATTTACCCGTTGTAAATTATCATAATTACCCTTGAGTAAATTCCTTTCTTTGAGTAAAGAATTTTCTCATAAAAAGAAACGATTACTGATAATTATAAAGTTAAGATGGAAATAACGAAAACTACAAGCAGCAATATGTAAGGAAACTCTCTAGAATGTGTTTTTATCGTATTTTAATATCTTTGTCGGCTTCTACGACACGTGCAGTCCACGGTTGGTCCATGTTTGAGCAACCATTACACAACACGGGCTATTCAAAAATATTAAATTTGTTATAATATATTTAACCTCACATTTGTTATTATATATATATATATATATATATATATATATATATAAACTCATATTTCTTATTATATATAACCTCACATTTGTTATTATATATAACCTTACATTTGTTATTATATATATATATATATAACATTTGTTATTATTTAACCTCACATTTGTTATTATATATATAACCTCACATTTGTTATTATATATTTAACCTCACATTTGTTATTATATATATATATATATATATATATATATATATATATATATATATATATATATATATAACCTCACATTTGTTATGTATAACCTCACACTTGTTATATATAACTTCACATTTGTTATTATATATATAACCTCACAGAGAAAAAGAATCGTCTCTGTCATTCTCAGTGCTCTGAGGTTGGGTGCATTGGACCTGAGGATGATCAGTGCCAGAGCTGTCGATCGTTCAAATACCGCAAGAGTTGTGTCGAGTCGTGCGAAGACATCGACGTCAAACCTCGACTCTACGGAGATTCGAAATCCAGACAGTGCTTGCCATGTCACCGACTGTGTCTGGATACTTGCAGTGGACCGGTTGACTTTAAACACTCTCTATCAATCAATAAGTTCCATATTTTATAATCTTATTATGAGTTGTTGTCTGTGTATGTTTGCTTATGATTGTGGGCTGTCAACTAGATAAGATTTATTTATCCTCTTTTGATGACGCGTTTGTATGTGCAATTTTGTATTTCGTACTTTGATGACAATATCATTAAACATAGTTCTCTCTCTCTCTCTCTTTCTCTCTCTCTCTCTAATCTGCTATAAGTAAATTTACTTTATGGTTTTAATTAAATTGGTTTTATTTATAATTCTCTAAATCTGCCAAGCATAGTTTTTGATCTGACTCAGGAGTTAAATAGTTAAATTAAATTATGGCTGACCGTAGAGTGGACTATGATCAAATATAAATTTAATATACATGCAATATAAATACGATATTAAAGAAGATATTATATATTATATTTAATACTTTATTAGTTATGATCATATTTGATATAATATTAATTTAATGATTTACATGAATTAAGTATTAATTTATTAGTATGTTTTGTTAATATACATTCTTGTAAATTTAAAAGAGTTGTAAGGTAATTACATCAGTATGGTCTCTCTCTCTCTCTCTCTCTCTCTTTCTCTCTCTCTCTTTCTCTTAGTGTTTTCTGTGTCTCGATCTGCCTCTAACTCTTTTCCCTTGCATTCTTCCTTCCATTACATCTTTATTTCCCCCATACCGGCTGATATTTTAAGATCTTAACTGCACAGGGAGCCGACGAGTGCCGTGCCTGTTCTAACGGGTGGCTGAACGGCTCCTGCCAGGCGGGGTGCCCCTACTCGATGTTCATCGACAGCCTGGGGGTCTGTCAGCCCTGCCATGCCAACTGTGACCACACGGGCTGCACGGGCGAGGGCAAGCATCTCGGCCCTGGGGGTTGCAGGGCCTGCGATGTGGCCGTGAATGTAACCGTTAGTGGAGGTCCGGAACTGTTGGAATGTCTGCCACATGGATCCCAGTGTGCTGCTGGAATGTACATGAACGAAGCTCTGTATAAAAGTGAAAGCGGTGCCTTCAAAAAGGTTCGATTTTCACTTGATTTCTTTGAGCGTGAAGCGATTGTTTGTGTTGCGATATATATAAAGTATTGTGCAGTTAATACAATTTAAATAAGTTGATGTACGAGAATGCAAAACTAAGCAGCCATTAAAGTAATAACTTGCGAGTAGATGGCACAGAGCTAAATGCAATATCGTAACACCTCAAACTTAGAACACTTTTAAGAAATAGCTGAATAATGTTTTAAATTTATACATCGAGGTAAGCTTCTATGTTCATTTATAACGTGCAAAAGTAATAGTTTTGATAATTATTATGACTGGTTTTTTCTTTTTTTTCAACGATAATTACATCTGTCTCATGCAATATCTGTCTTACACAATACATATTATTTCTGAAGTTATCAACTTTTTATCGTTTGAGTAATCCGTAATAATCACGCTAGTAGAGTGTGACCAAGAATATTTGCCCTTTATCTGTCATTTATGAGAGCACAAGAGAAAGAGAGAAGCTTCAACCTATATAATGTGATTTTCACGCATAATTTAATTAAATGCGTTTCTAATGATTGTGTGAAATTCAGATACTTATTAACCTGGGCTCGCCCATCACTGACATCGCTTTCGAGTGAGGAAACTGACGTTGACACTAGCTTTACCAGCTTTTATCCAAATTCTTACCATTTTATATTTTTATTTATTTGCTAGCGCTTATTAGCGCTTAGAGTTACCCTGAATGCAGTAATAGGAGCTGCAATTAATGTTATGTTAAGAATTAGGCTAAATATTGTGTTTTAGAAAACACTCACTGGGCTTCACTTGAAGTATTGTTTATTCTTACATTTCATGTGATGTTTCGGGCTGCAGTTTATATAATATTTAGGTTTGCGGCTAATACAATGTTTAAGAATGTTGTTAATACAGTGTTTAGGGATGCAGTTTATATAATATTTAGGTTTGCGGTTAATACAATGTTTAAGGATGTTGTTAATACAATGTTTAGGGCTGCTGTTAATACAATGTTTAGGGCTGTAGTTAATATAATGTTTAGGTTTGCGGCTAATACAATCTCTTGGGCTGTTGTGAATACAATGTTTAGGGCTGCTGTTAATACAATGTTTACGGCGGCTGTTAATACAATGTTTAGGGCTGCACATACTGCCACAAGTCGTGTAAAACCTGTTCTGGATACGGTTCCACTCACTGTACGTTCTGTGTCGGTGCGGAATGCAAAGCTTGCAGTCAGCAATGCATTGACTGTACGGGATGGACGGATTCGGACTGCCTGTCCTGCAGATATCTGATCCTGTACGAGGACTTCCCAAACCGTGAAACCAATAAACGGGTATTAATGATTTTGTTTTTTACTGGAGCTTCTGGTTAGATACACCATCAGTGTTAGAAATGTTCAGTTCAAGACAAAGATTTAGAACATTTAGGAATAATTTCGGTCAAGCTCTATAATTACAATTCGCGTAAGTTATGTACCAGTTATGTACCAGTTATGTACCAGTTATGTACCATTTATGTACCATTTATGTTCCATTTATGTACCATTTATGTACCATTTATGTATACCAGTTATGTACTGCTTGTAGGCGATGCGTTGTTTGTTTTACAGTTTAACTGCACTGACAAATGTCCAGCGGATGCACCGAACAAAATACAGGCTAACGGTACATCAATATGTGTAGAGGACAAATATGCGCCAAATAAGTTAGTATGAGACGCATTTAACTAACATTTCTGGTTACTTTAAACTACATCATTCCTGCAGAGATTCTAAAAGTATCAATGAATCGGGCAATAATAAGATTAAACTTTTGAAATTTCGCATAGTTTTATTTCAATCAATCAGTCAGTCAAAGAATTTAACGTACTATACCTCGCCGTATGGAAATTTCTTATATAGTTGCTGCCTTTCCGTATCACACCAAAGTGACTTAGACTTTGTTGATAAACTATAAAAGCAGTTTCATTTTTCGAAATAGAAGCAGTAGATGCGGGATTCAATTCTTTGATTAGTCTCTCATTGATTCTCTGAATGATGAAGCTAAGTATAACCAGCTTTAGGACTTTACATCATTTTCAAAGAAATTTTCCTATGTAAAAAAAAGCTAAAGCTAAGGTTAACGTCAGTTTCCTCACTCGAAAGCGATGTCAGTGACGGGCGAGCCCAGGATTTGAACCCGTATCAACTGATCCGCGGTCGAGTATCTTACCGACTTCGCCACTGGCTCCAGCCAGTACAGTTCCTCGCCGTATGGAAATTTCTTATATAGTTGTACGAAAGTACGGGTCGAGTAGCGTGGTTATCTTTAACTTTTCCTGATTATTAATATTATATTTCATTATTTTGTAGTAAATATGTGATACTTATATAACGTATATGTTGATAATGTTACGAATTCGAATTTCTTTTGACACCTTATGTAATGAGCTCCATCAGTTTAACCAAAGAGCAGCTTTATCTCCTCAACTTCTTTCAAAATAAATTGAAAATTACCGAACAATTTGTACATCACTGTAATTAAAATGCCATACACTAAAAGGCTAAATAGACTATACTAACTAAGACTATTAGACTATATACTAGGCTAATAGACTTTAATAATTTAAAGGCTAAATAGACTATTATCATCAGCTTTATGTCTTAAAAGCGAGCCGGTAGCAGAGAAAACTCTGCATTTAGTATGGGAACTAGTTTTAATTTGCACCGATTTAGAATGATAATATTTTGATCTCAACTGTCGAGATTTCTTTGCCGTGTAGCAGACGCCAGACGGCGATCATCACAGGAGTGATATTCGGAGGACTTCTTCTCATAGGACTCGTGATAGTCTGCATTCTGCTGCTACGTCGACAGCTCGCCAAAGTGGAAGAAAATAAGATCCGTCTGACGGCGAAGTTAACCGGATACGTGGAATGTGAGGTAGGGAACTTTTCCGCTTTGTTATTTCTTTGTGACTTTTGCGCTTCGGATGGTGTTTTCCACTTCCATGGGCTTCTATTGGTTCTATTAATTTCTATTTCATTCCATCTTCAAATAGACGGCAAAAATGGAGATACCTCTCTATTTTTCTCTCGACTTTCTCTATTTCACTCCCTCTTTCTCTTTCCATTTATCCATTTCAATAACAGGTTCCTTTTTCCTCTTTTACGCCCACTAAA
Organism: Enchytraeus crypticus; assembly: GCA_905160935.1. Lineage (NCBI taxonomy): Eukaryota > Metazoa > Annelida > Clitellata > Enchytraeida > Enchytraeidae > Enchytraeus > Enchytraeus crypticus. The sequence continues at coordinate 2,020,830 of CAJHZI010000705.1, read as the reverse complement.
GAATTATCCAAGATCATCAAGTTGTTTCTATCACTATGGTCATGCTTTACCATAACTTAATGTACATATAGCTCGAATGTGACTGCCTGTAGCTTAGAATAAATATAGCTTCTCTGTTGGTCTCCTATTTAAATCGTTAGTCATTACCAATAGCCTTCTTCTAAAATTGTAGCCTTGATGGACATACGTCAGAGCCTTTGGGCCTGTAGCCTACGTCCTTTTTCCACGTTGCTTTTGCATATAGTATTATTTTTTGTGATTTCGTGGAAATAAAATACATCTATCTCTCTGCACGAGCATTGAACGTCTTATCTCTTCAGCAGACCCACGGAGGTAACGCCGTTGAATTAATTAATATTGATGGTTATGTTTTGCAAAGTATAGTGCTAATTGATAGTATTTTTGGAATAATTGATTGTTTGATTGATTGACTGATTAATTAATTAATGAATGAATGAATAAATTTATTTCTTAAATGATGATTGATTGATTGATCAATATTGATCGAGTGATTGATTATTTGATTTATTGATTGACCGATTGAATAATTGATAATAATTGATATATATATATACATGTATATAATGTATATATATATATATATATATATATATGTATATATATTTGATTGAGAGAGTTGATTAAGTTTTATTATTTTACTATTTAGCCTCTGACACCGAGTAATGCTAAACCAGACATGGCGATATTAAGGTTAATTAAAGAGTCGGATCTGAGGCGTGGGGCCATCATAGGGTCAGGAGCCTTTGGAACAGTTTACAAGGTTTAACTGCTCATTAAATAATTAGGATATATGCGTTCTAGATTGAATTGAGGATTTGCTAACTACATATCGCATCATGGTCGTAGAGTTAGATGTAACAGATAATTTCTTTTCGCTATCATTTCGCTATCATTTTCCAAGATAAAAATGTTTTTAGTTAACGCCCTCATCCACATCCAAGGATGATGGTATTGCTGTTTACGTATACCTTTATCGGATGACGATTATTATTCCAAATAATTAGAAAGATTTTATAGCTTAAATATTTGAGCTGCAACGGACAGAATCATTGCAGTCAGATATGGATTTAATTTGTGTTTCATCATTCAAACTAAGCGGAGTTGTTTTTATTTTATTTGTATTTATTTTATAGAGTCGTTTATATCAATATGAATGTTGAATATATGAATATGTATGTTGAATCTACATGTAAATATGCTATTACAAATGTTTTAACGCTCATTATATATTATTAAATTTCTTTCCATGGCAGACTGCAATTCCATTTGGTGCATTTCTATCATTTATATCATCCCTGAAAATTAAGAGGCCAATAATTTCGAAAATTTACTGAGTCTAGTATTTCTTACTGTTCGTTCGAATAATATGTAGGAAATAACCAAGTTTTATGTCATTATTGTTTAACTTAACAATCATTTAATAAGTTTTTCAATTGACAAATATCAATTGATTTTAAATTTCGACTTAATATATAATGAGTTCTTCATATCCATCAAGCCCTAAATAAAACAGAATTCTAGTAAAATCTAATTTTTCGGTTTCTTTCGATGAAAATGCGTTTGAAAAGGTTGTTTGAATGAATAAATCAATATTAATTGATCAATATATATATATATATATAGTTAATTAATTATTAACTGATCGAGAAATATAATTAATTAATCAATAAATGTCGACCTCATCTCCAGGGAGTTTGGATTCCTGAAGGAGAGAACATCAAGATTCCAGTGGCTATCAAAGTCCTACACGAGGGAACGACTGCCGGAGAGAACCGAGGTATGTTGGAGGAAGCTCGTATCATGGCTTCCGTCATCCATCCGTGCTGCGTTAACGTCCTAGCCGTCTGTCTGACCGCGGAGATGATGTTGGTGACGTCCCTGATGCCTCTAGGCTGCCTACTCGACTATGTGCGTAAGAATAAAGACAACATCGGCTCCAAGTCTCTGCTCAACTGGTGCACGCAAATAGCCAGGGTGAGTTTGAGAGTGTTATACGGTACCTATTTAGGTAAACGGGCTCGCCCGTCAATGACATCGCTTGCGAGTGAGGAAACTGATGTTAACATAGGCTTTATCAGCTTTATAAACGGCACACTGGGTCAGGAAGCACAAATGCTTGTTCATAAAGCCCATTTTCTCCTTACTCTCCGTGGTCATTTGTAATCGTTGTTTATTTGTTATCATTCAATACCGGGTTGTTCAATTTTAAGGTGATTTCGATCACGTTTCGGCATTTATTTTCAGTGATCAATTGCAAGTTGTTGTTAGTTAATTTTTAAAAGCAGAAAATGAATAGATTGAAGCATTTAGTGTCGCATATTCCTAGTTATCTTTAATGACGATGATGTTTCGATTTGTTCCTTTTAATTTCTATTTAATTATTTGAGCTTTTAGTGTAGTGAAGTCTAGAATTGAATGGACGGAGAATTACTGTAGTCAGAGTATTCAGGAATTTAACCTCAATGCTTATTGGAAATATGTCCTCGTTTGATTAGATGACCGAGTTGATAACTGGTTTGTCTGGTAAGCAAGAGGCATCGGTTTAAGCGCCTGCTGGGTCATTTCTACAAGTATCTCTTGTATTACAGACGTTAAAATTAACATTAGCTCTGTAGAAAATTTTATCTAGCATCTTTTCTTGCTGATTTCCAAATACCTGAGAAAAAACTTTCAGGAAAAATATATTATCTCCTTTACTTCAAGTCTGCCTTAATATGACCTCTGCACTAATACTTGGTTTTTCGTTTAAGCCGGAAAATTCTAGACATTTTCCTCTGAAAGCAAAGACGACGACTTTTTCCTCTGAAAGCCATTTTGACATTTTCGCTTTTCTCTCGCAATAAGAACATTTGTAGTAAAGATGTAAACATTCATAAGAGTTGTTATTAAATATGTATATTTTTATTCAGGGGATGGTATATCTGGAATCCCGTGGGATCATACACAGGGATCTGGCTGCCAGGAATGTTCTAGGTAAATATAACTGCATAATTACTGACAAGATTTGTTACATTAACAACAATAATAATACCAACAACAACAACGAGAGTACTACTATCGTCCATGACAATAGCGAGCACTACTGAGACAAATCCAAGCCGATGAGCCAAAAGAAGGTACAGAACATTGCTACAATATTTGCTCCATTATCAATTTTGAATCCAAGCGTCCACTGCTTCATCTGATAGTACACTTTGTAATATTCACTAATATCTGAACTGTGAAGGTGCAACTCACTGTTTTTTCTCACAGCACATTGAAATCTATTAATACAGCTAATAATCTGGGAATGGAATATCTATGTATATCAGAAATTTTGTCATGATTTTGTCGTAAATTCTTACACCTGAATTTTTGATTAGTTTTAGTATTATATGAATGTAATTATTATAAAAAAGTAATATTAGTCAATAATTTCTTATAAAGCGTTTAGCGTTATTATAAAAAAAGTGTAATACTAGGAGATATATAGGCTACCTGTTTTTTAATTTAATGTGTTATTATAATATACAGGTATCAACTAGATGTCACCATGAATGACCAAGCTGGCCTTAGTCAGCTTGAGCCAACTGAAAGGAGGATTATGCATTTGCCTTATAAACATATCTCTGTAGATAATATTATTCCTTGTAAACATTCCTTTTCCAATTTGAAGTTTTACAGGTTAGAGGCCTATCTCGTGTCTATTTTATGTCCACGACATGCGACCAACGCCATGACCCCTTGAACTTGACCTTTCTTTTAACTTTTTGTTCTTGCATTGCTGTTCCGCTATTGGATTTGAACTATTTAAACTTTTATGTTGTGATTACCGAATTTAATACTGTGCTTTATGTTATCATGGACGGCTATGGCACCGAATTGTTTGCCATTGACATCAGTATTTGTAGTCATTGTACAATGTAGACATATTTTTGCTGCTTCATATTTTAGTTCAGAGCGCTACGCATGTAAAGATCACGGACTTTGGATTGGCTAAACTTGTCGATGAAGACGGTCAGTTCTATGCAGCTAGTGGAAAGGTAGCCTTATTAATAGGCAGTCTATAACATCGTCATCATTGTCATCATCATCATAATAATAATAATAATAATAATAATAATAATAATAATAATAGTAATAATCATCATCATCATCATCATCGTCATCATCACCATTATCATCAACATAATAATCATCATCATCATCATCATAATCGTCATCATCATCATCATCACCATCATCATCATCATCGTTATCTATCCTAGAATCGCAATTTAACTAGGATCTGGATACGAATACAGACACGAATACAAACACAAATACAGCAATCTATAAAATTCAATTGGTTTATAGAATTTGAACACGTAATTAATTATTTCATAATAATTTTTTTTTTTAAATTTATTTAATTTATTATATGCATATCACAATTGGCATACACAAAAAGCAGTTAGAGCGCATGAACGAAAATAAAGGCCCACAAGTGGCACTTACATATTCCGAATTTTAAAAAATGCTTATATTTGCATTATTTATTAATTCTGTTCAATAAAATCCGTAGTAGAGGCCATAATTATGTGCTAAGATAAATTTAGCGCAACACGTAGTATAATTATTAAGACAATCAAAAATATTCACGCATAAATATCTGCATACCATGACAATTAAACATACTACTTTAGGTCCTGCACTTAATTTACACATAAAATGTTAATATTACTTATTAATATTTATTAATATTTATATACTTATTGATTTTTTATTCATGTTAGAAGTTAGCTTTATTAATTGTCTTAGTAACAAATAAAACATATGAGTAGTAGAAACATAAAATGTATAGCAACAAATGAGTCGAAGTAACACTTTTTTAGCTTTTAATTAAAATCTCTTTTATGTTATTTTTTAGTCCAGGGCCCTATACAGCCCAAGGCATAAATACGAATAAATGAAAAAAATATTGTAAGTAATTATCATAATGACACCATTAACCAACTGCCAAAGAGAAATCAAAATTTCAGTCTCTCAAAATTTGATTGCAATTGCTGCATTTCAATTTAGATAGAGTTTATAAATTTTAAGTTAGAAAGATTGTCATGTGGATTTGAAGTTAAATATCTTGACAGGGCCTTTATTAGCGAACTTTGTCACTGTATATTTAAAGGTTCCAATAAAGTGGTTGGCTCTCGAATGTATACGACAAAGAATTTACACTCATAAAAGTGACGTCTGGAGTTACGGTATGACTTCAATTATATTTAACTACTTTTTACAAATTTAGGCTTCTGAGAAAATGACTTGTTGTATTTATGCAATAGAAGAAACAAAATAAAAATATTACATTATGTAAGCTAAATGGTATTGCTAAAGTTATGCACCTTGTAAAATGAACATGCTTTAAGTGCAATAAACTTAAAGCTGTACTGATTTCGATTTTTGTAGTGACTCAAGACGGTATTAAGAAAGGATTTGAAAGCCTTCACGGATGCTGTAATTTATAATGCATGAAAGTCTAAATACCGTTGAATAAAAGTTTTATATCATTGATGGCATCTGATCAATGTTTATTGATATAATACGGAAAATGGTCTAACTCGCCTAAAGGTTTAAACATGTGGTATTAAAAGTGATAGATATGAACATAGTTGATCATTTCACTGTAATGCATGTTTACTCTGTTTACTTTTTACAGTGACCAATAAGAAGCAAGATTGATTTAGAATAATTTGTTGATTGATATTAATTGATTCTGCAGGTGTGACAATATGGGAGTTGTTTACCTATGGACAGCGTCCATACGACAACGTCAGCGCCAAAGATGTGGTGGATCTGCTGGAGAAAGGAGAGAGGCTTTCCCAACCTTCCATCTGTACCATCGACATCTACATGATCATGATCAAATGTAGGCCTATCATGTTTCTATACATGACTTCACGATTAGAACATAAGATACCGATTACGTTCTGAAATATTTTTCCTGCTAATCTTCGCTCTTATTTTTCTCTTTCAACATTCTCTTGCAAGCTCAAAACTTACCTTTTCCCATCATAGACATAATCAATCTACCTTGAGCATTTTTTGATAACCGGACTGGCTTTTGTTTAGGACCTTACTTCTCAGCACATTTCTTTCGCAGACTGGTCTGGGTGAATTGATCTGTAGTGATGTGTGCTGTTGGGGACGTCCCTGACATCATCCCTCTATGAGGAAACGGACGTTAAACCTTTATTATTATTATTATTATTATTATTATTATTATTATTATTATTATTATTATATGTTCTGAGTATGAGCCTGGGTGGTTAGAAGCCTGACTGCGGATTAATAGATGCATGGTTTAAACCCCGTTTTCGTCCCGTCACTGACCTTCTTCAGATTTTAAAATCTGCCTTTATAGTCGGCTTTAACCATTTCTATCCCGTCATCCTCGTAAGTCAGCCTGCGTAAAGTGTTGAGGTCATTCCAAGTTAATTATTTTAATTAAATCTACTGAACTTGTACAACCGCATTATAACGGTTCACAAATCTGACTAGTCTACTATGATTCGTAACCAAATTGTTCGACTCGATCGATAACCAGGGAGCTAATAATAGCTCACTATGCATAAATCATTCACCGTAATATAAATACAGTATTCTGTTTAAGATAAATCTAGTAATCTAGTCTATTTGTATCCCGACTCTAGTTGAACTGGGATTCAAGGGAAGATGATGATGATGATATAAAACAACTTTTTATTTCGTTGATCTTGTTATCATTAGGTTGGATGCTGGATGCAGACAGTCGACCGAATTTTGAAGAACTGGAAGGAGAATTCGCTAAAATGGCGCGAGATCCTGGACGTTATCTCGTTATTCAAGTAAGTCACTGAGATAGTTTTGCTTTTTTTTTCCTGCTGTTGGTACTTAGATGATGAACTTATTTTTTACCTATTTCAGTAGTGCTCCTTCAAATTACAGATCTACGAGTAGATTATTTCTACTTCTAGTCTGCTACTAACCTCTCTGTTAAGCACACTGTCGCGGAAATGTTGATTCCAGCACACAATGCAGTGTTTAACTCAATGATGAGTTGTCTACAATGGATCCTACCCTCCAGAATTTCTGGACTTTTTCTCCATCCTTCAATCGTAATTTCTCATTCCTGTTTTCTTACTCTCTCCTATCGTCCCTTCTCCTCTCTATCTCTCTTTCTATCTGTCTGTCTCCCTTATTTCTTTGAAGTTTCGTTTTGAGACTATTTAGTAAGCATTACCCATATTTTTGCTATGCACTTATGCCTATCTGCTGGCAACAGGCTTGGCCGATGAAGCGTACGTTAAGCCCTTCTGGATATTGATATTATCTACCCAGTTTAATGTCAAATATTATTAATAATATTGCTTTCCATGCTGAGTATAAGTTAACGTCATGAAATGTTAGCTTATCCTGATGTAGAATTCTGGTGGGTTTGATTTCCGATCGAGCTGTTCAAAGATAAAATGTCCGAACAGTCAAATGACTTATCAAGATAGACTATCTTTATAAGGAATAAAACCTGCGGCTTAAAACCACTGTCAAATTGCAGTATATAAATGATCATTTGTTTCTTGTTTACCATATGAATGTTTTTATATTGAACAGAACGATTCATTAATGAGGCTACCAAGTCAACCCACGGATCCAGTTGAGCTTCTGAGAAATACGAGCCTAGCTCTGGACGGTCCTGAAGAAATAGTTCTGGCGGAGGAATACGTCAATGAAATCGCTCGCAGACAGTCATTACAACCTCCTACAAATGAAGCCAAAATGATGAAGAAGGTGAGTTCTTATTCTTTTTCGTAAAATGTTACTTCAAGAACCAGCCAGTATGCAGTGCACTAAGAGAGAGAGAGAGAGTGTGTTATTTAGTTGTATCATGTGACCTAGTAAGCATTTTGACTATTGTCTCTTACATAGCTAACAAGTGTTACTAGAATATTTAATCTGTACTTGGATTATTTTCAAGTAAAATATGAGTAGTGTATCCTAAGATGAATCGCGATTTTAGTTTAAATTACTCTATTTTTTGACTCTTTAATGGTTAATCCACAGTTTCTGTTATTCTGTTCGTTAATTATTTCTTCATGTCTTGTTCTGTTCATGCTGCCATATATTTTAGTGAATAAAGATCATATAAAATACCATTTTTTTGCTGATGCAGCTTTCACCAGATGACCCAAAATCCGACGGATCTCTCTCCCAACGACGAGCCAGTGGTACAGTTCCAGAGGGTCTGAGACTTCAGGCTTCTAGAATCAACGAAGACGACGATGAACCGGGAAGTGGAGGTCCCAGATACAGTCCCGATCCTTGTTCCTTCTCTTACTCCAAGGAGTTCCCGGAGTCAGCCTACATTGATGAGCGCAAGGACGCATTCGCCCTACCGCAAGGCCAGAGTTCTGTGGTAAATCGACTGCCCCTGGACGAGACAGAGTACCTTCAGCCCCAATCCTCAGCCCCGGCCGCCTATCTAGATCTGATGGACGATTATCGTAAGTTGAACTAAGAGCATGTCTTAAGCCGGTATCTGTTAATAATAGTAATAATTATAATAACAAAAAGGTTTAACGTACGCTTCCTCATACAAGGATGATATCAGGGAGGTGATGTTAAGTGACCAACTGTGGATTAGTACGTGAAAGGATTCAATGTAATGCTCGAGTTGTCGCTGGCATGCTTTAGTGGAAATAACTTTAAAATTGACCTTGGCCTTAACTTTTAAACAGAAACAGAGAGACTATGACATCAATGGTGACTATGCAGGCCTTTAGAAAGATGGTATTCAGATTATTTTGTTTTATTTTACCCGTGTTGTGTCCGGATTACTGAAGAATCGGCCATCCGAGGACTACACGTGTCATAAAAGGATACAAAGCACTAAGATACAAACCAACGTCAGAAAGCGCTATCGGCTGGAGATCGCCTAGGCTCCAGATTTTGCTACAAAATTTTCTAATGCAGATTCTAATGAAACTGAGATTCAAGGGAGATTACGATGATTAAATTTTATTAATTTTTCTAATAGAGGCTTTAATTATTATTTTTTGCATGATCGGAATAAATTTTAGAATAGATCAACCTAAAATGGCAGGAGAATCTTAATAGTCGATTAACGTAGATGCTGTAGAAAAGCAAAGGAAAGTATAAAGCCACTCTAGAGGTCGTATGTTTCAAGTAGGCTACCACAGATAGTTAATTGTATAGCCATAAATGACTAGAGTATTTGATATTATCGATAATTCGATAAATTTATTTGATCATATCGTATCTGATAAGATAATTTTATTTCTAAGTTTGTCATTGAGCCTAGTAACAGATTTTGATTTGATTTAAAAGCAAGATTTGATTTAAAACAGAATTGATTTAAAAGCAAGATATTAGGATCTCTGCAGATACCCTCTGTTGATTATTGTAGAACCCACTTCTAATTTGAACGGATATCCCAAAGCAGCGAATGAAGACAAGGAAGTCAATGAACAAACATCTCTGCTCAAGTCCTCTGTGAATCCTGTGTCCAATCCAGAATACTTCAACGATCCAGTACCGGTCTACACGAAACACTGATGATACTTGAAATGGACGTGAAAGATTACGTCTAGTTTATTATGAGCCCTCTGTGCCACGAACACAACTTATGTAACTGTTGTCAAGTAAAAGCTTTAAAGATTTATAAGTTTACTGCTTTATCAGCAGTAGGATGATTAGATAGTTGATTCAGGCTGGGATGAAAATGTTTAGTACCAACAGTACTTTAGTACCAACAGCACTAGTAGTACCAACAATATTTATAGCACAAACATGACTTGTAGTACTAACTGTACTTATAGCACCAACTGTACTGGCAATACAAACAGTGCTTATAGTATCAAGAGTACCTATAGAAGTTGTAGTACAAATAGTGCTTTAATACCAACAGAACGCACTTTAGTGGTTCTATAGTAGAAGATGATTAGTGGTTTCATGTTACTGAGCTTTTCACTGCTCAGTAGCATGAAACCACTAATCATCTTCTACTATAGAACCACTAAAGTGCGTTCTGTTGGTATTAAAGCACTATTTGTACTACAACTTCTATAGGTACTCTTGATACTATAAGCACTGTTTGTATTGCCAGTACAGTTGGTGCTATAAGTACAGTTAGTACTACAAGTCATGTTTGTGCTATAAATATTGTTGGTACTACTAGTGCTGTTGGTACTAAAGTACTGTTAGTGCTCTAAGTACTGTTAGTGCTCTAAGTACTGTTGGTACTACGAGTCATGTTTGTGCTGTAAATACTGTTGGTACTACTAGTACTGCTGGTATTACAAGTACTGTTGGTACTAAAGTACTGTTAATGCTCTAAGTACTGTTGGTACTATAAGTACTGTTGGTACTAAAGTACTGTTAGTGCTCTAAGTACTGTTAGTGCTATAAGTACTGTTAGTGCTCTAAGTACTGTTAGTGCTCTAAGTACTGTTAGTGCTCTAAGTACTGTTGGTACTAAAGTACTGTTAGTATTAGAAGTACTGTTGATACTAAAGTACTGTTTGTACTAAAATGTACAACTTCTACAAGTACTGATGGTACTATACTGCTGATACTTGCATCGGTGACTAACGCAAATAATAGCACGTAGTTTTTTTTAGCAAAGATAGGTCGAAGTAATAACATAAGAGTATCGATCAAAGTGTCTGACACACTATTTAAACTTGATGATTATCTATGAAACAATATAGCTCAGTTTATTAACGTTTTAACAACGTGACATATTGAGTGATCACAAAGAAAACCCGTACAAAACTTTTAAGCATAATTAAATTAAAGTAATAAAGTACCTTTTCTAAGCTGGATTCTCATCGATTTTCTCAGTTTCTGCTTAATCGCTTCTTCCGACAAGTGCAGGTAACGGTGGGTCTATTCTGTAAGCCCTTACACAAAAAATAAGGGTTATGCAAGGCATACGCCAGATTTTAAACTGCGGTATCGCCATTAATCAAAGAAGTGTTGTTGTTGTTGGATCAGCTGATAACTTTGTGACATTCACCGTATCGCTTGTGATAAACTTTTAACGTGTCCATCTTGTACAGAAGTTCGTTTTTGATTCTATGTTTTCAGTCTGCATTTATATTTCAATCTTCGATTATGTTATGAATACGTGTTTTACGATTCTAAGTAATAATTTCATCTGCTTATTTGGTATGCGAATGTAAATACTTGAATGTTACGATTTCAGATTAGGTTGTACGCTACGTCTAAATTATGTCACAATTTCAAACAATTGTATTTATGCAAAGGAAAGTACTTAGAAAATTCCTATTAAAATCCTATTACAACAATTATGTACGATAGAAATAACTCAATATCGTGCTAATATTAGAAAAGATCGATTAAATTATATAATTGCCAAGTAAAACGATATGGAAACCATACATTTTTGAGACGAAGTTTTCACTTAAAAGTGAAGAATGTAAAGTATGTAAGAAGGCGTACTAAGTTTATCTATAGTTTCAGAGCGCACCTATTTACAGCGATTGAACAATGTTGTAGGCCTACTCATTAAGGATATCACCGAATATTTTACTATTTATCCATACCTCTCTTTCAATCGGTGCAAGGAATGTTATACTTAAGCCACATGAATTGTATGATTAAATATTTGCTCTGAATAATAGTTTCTGTTAATAAATGTAATTATGTTATAAGTCCAATAGAGATCCGCTTGAATCTCATGTCGTGTAATTGTATGTTGTTTTGTTGCATAAGGCATTAACTAAACGTCCGGATGTAAATATGAACATGATAGTAAATAAAAATAATGTTAAATCAAACCTTGATGATGTTTATTCGTTGTGGTTAAAGTAAATACTATCATAACATAACAAAATTTAGTGGGTCAGAAAGCATCAAATGCTCGTTTAGTTAGAACCAACTATATAAGATATACCATTGCACGGTTTCGTATTCGCATGAGTAACTCAGCATATGGATTTATTTTTTACTAAGTCCGCATAAGCTATTCATACGTAATATGACAAATCTATAACTTTATATGGTTAATTATTACATATATCGGATTTAGAAAAAGAACCTCTACTTATCTACTGCAAATACTTAATTCAGTAAGATAATTAACGACATTATACATATTACATATGTATACATATTACATATGTATACATATTACATATGTATACATATTACATATGTATACATATTACATATGTATACATATTACATATGTATACATATTACAGAACGACATTATATGTATACACCGCAACTAGATTTTTTAATTGATTTCTAGATTCTGCCCATACAAGATCGTTCAGTGCCCATTCCAAACATCAACAACTCTGACTAAATTTTATAGCGAATGCTAGTCTACTTCTAGATTTTGTTGGTTTCTTCTCCTTCTTCAGTGCGCTGCCAAGTGGCAGGATCAAGGTACATATTCATACTCCAAGTCTGCTTTCTCGCTCTATAAAAGCATTCCTTAAATCAACAAGTTAATCCCATCACAAAGTCTTTGCTTTATCCATACCTTATGTAGCCTATAGCTTGGGAAAAATATGGCTTCTGAGTTGGTTACACGTTGCCTTCCTCAGTTAGATGAATTAATTACCATTTAGTCTTGAGGGAAAATATTTCGTGGTGAAATGGGTCCCCGTCCTCAGCTCCTGCCTTAGTCGCCTCTTACGTACATGCAGCAGATTTTTACGGTTGCCCATTCTGCAGTTGTCCAACCACACCCGAGTACAGCACGGGGATTAGTTAGTTTAAGACCTATAATTATGACCTCTAGTATCACAGTTACTTGTTAAATTACACCAATTGCTATAGAATTACTAAATTTACTATATCCCTTAGCTTCTTAAATATGTCTATAAATTGTTGCAAATAACTTAATATTACTTTATCATATTAAGCTAGTAGATTGACAGTGGTAGAAAAGCTACAATTACTTCGATTAGTTAGTAAACTTGGGGTATGAGCGACAACTTTTGACGGTTCGAGAGCCTCACAAACGAAACTCAAAAATTAAAATAGATTTTAACCCTTCCTTTCCCGTCTTTATTTCTCTCCCTCATTTTCTTTCACTTACTCTCATTCTCTCTCTCTCTTTCTCTCTCTCTGTCTCTCTCGCTCTCTCTTTCTCTTGCTCTCTCACTCTCCCTCTTTCCTTGTCTCTTGTCTTTCCTGTTGATCTATTCGTACAGAATAGAATTATAAAAGTAATCCGAAGTCACAAAATATGCATTGGCATATTTTGTGACTTCTAATTACTTTCTCTTTTTTAGTGCTCTTCGGGGCTCTAAAAATTAATGCTATTTTGGATTGATCCAGTCCTGATTTCTGAAGCAATAAGTTTTTTTTATAAAACGTAGGCTATTTTATATGCAGTACCGAAATTGTGCATTTAACGCACTGTACTAGAAAGTACAGGGTGCTTACAAGTACAACATCAAGTAACGAATACACTCGTAATTAGTACAACTTTTATAGTGTATACATTAAAAAAATTAAAATTAAAAAATATCCTCCTAGCACAATTGCGGATAGCTTAGTCAATTCTTAATATTTCGCCCCAAAATTTTAAGGTTCTCTTGTGGAGGAATTTAGCCACAAGCTGACCAAATTTTGTAAAAATATTTTTAAGAAAACCGGAGTTATCTAAGTTTTGCAAAAAAATTGATTTTTTTCATTTAACACGTAACGTAAAACGTCAATTAGAATCAATTCCTTTTTGAAAATGTGCTGACCCTGAAAAAGGCCGTTAGATGATGACGACTATGATATTGTGCTACAATGTGTACTCGAAATGAACTCCCTGGGCTTTAATGCCGGCTAGAAGTCTTTTCTTACAGATAAAATTGCGCTGTCAATGGACTGCTGTGGTAGGTTTTTGAAGATCTCTTGAAGAACAGCCTTTAATTTCATTGTGTTTCTGGGTTTGAGCTTGAAAGCACGATACTTTTCTAACATGGGTCTCCAGACAAAGAATCAGGTGGATTAAAATCTGGAGAATTAGGAGGCCAATCATCCATTTTTATGAAATCTGGCATGTATTGTACAAGAAAGCATAACGCAAGACGTGAAGTGTGATCCGACGCGCCGTCCTGTTGAAAAATTAAATCATTTGGCTTTTACTTGTTGCAGTCTTCAATCAGTTTCGCAGAATAGTGTTAGTGTAATACATTGTAGCACAATATCAGAGTCGTCATCATCTAACGGCCTTTTTCAGGGTCAGCACATTTTTTTTCAAAAAGGAATTGATTCTAATTGGCGTTTTACGTTGCGTGTTAAATGAAAAAAAATCAGTTTTTTCGCAAAATTTGGATAACTCCGGTTCCCTTAAAAATATTTTTACAAAATTTGGTCAGCTTGTTGCTAAATTCCTCCACAAGAGAACCTTAAAATTTCAAGGAGAAATATTAAGAATTGACTAAGCTATCGCAATTGTGCTAGGAGGATATTTTTTAATGCGCACACTGTATACAATACAATATCATTTAGCGCCCGTTTTTAACTGTATTGGTTGGATGGACGAATGGACAGCACGCCTGCCCTAGAAGTAGGAGACCATCCAGCCTGACCTTCTCTAACTGACGTAGATGTTAAAATTTGTCCTACAATATTTTCCCGGAGCCCATGTCTTGAACAAAATGTAAAAATAATAAATAAAAATAAAGTATTGTACGCAAAGCATTGGGACTATTTCACGTATATTTTAAATTAATTATTATTAATCTTAGTCAGCAATGAGACTAGGCATAGTCTAGTAGCTTGCTTTAAATCTTTTCAATTTTTATGGCCGCATACTATAGGCAGAGCGCTGAAATTGAGTTCAAGTGGCTGAGATTCAAGTACTGATATCGCTATGATAAATCATAAGCAACTGATAAGCTTAACACTCTCGAGAGATATTGTAACTTGTTACGTAGATTTCAACGTGTGAGGTTTGAGAAAAAGATCTTCCTACACCCAGGGACAAAAGTCTAATTTAATTTAGTAATTTATTTTATTTCTTAATATAAATGAATTTAAATAAGAATAACAGACTAAGCGGATGATCATTGGTTGAGTGAAAAATATGAGGAATTAGAGGAATTTGATAAAGGTCTGGTCTAGTGTACCAGGAAGGCAGGCAGTTGACAAGAAGCGAAAAGAAAATGAAAGGAGATGCTAAGAACATTAGTAAAAATGGCAAAGATTGTAATTTTAAGACAGAGCTGGATGAAGTACAGGAAAGATAGAGAGAATATGTAGAAGAATTATATGATAAGTCTGAGAAGCCAGTTCAAAAGGATTTTAACTCCAGGAAGAAAATGTAACAGGAATTGATAAAATGGTATAATGAAGGAAAAACTTATTTTTTAATTTATGGCACGAAGAAAGGAACGGCAGAAGGAATAGTCTGAATAGATAATATTCCAGCAGAAGTTTGAAAAATTTTGATAGAAGAAACAAACAATAAGCTAGTGGAAGTTTGTATGGAAGTGAATAATGCAGGTCATACGACATTCCCAAGTCAGTGATCAACCAACACTCAAAAAGCCATTGTTTTTGAACGTTTGGATAACGAACAATCAGTTTAATAGGCTTACCTCAAGCTCGGAAGATAGAAAATAATCGAATTTAAGTGAAAGCGAATATTATATTGAGCAGACACAGTTTGATTCTAGGAAAGACTATGACACAAAAGAAGCCATACGGGTAATGAGGGTCCTATGTTTAATTCTAAACTTATATATTAGCGGGAAGCGAGAATGAATTGGAGAAGACGATGGATATTAAATAGATTGTAATAGGCATTAATTTTAGTTTACTTATTTCAGAGATGCCTACATCAGCCTCAGAGGATGAGGAAATTGAAGCGATGTACGAAAAAATAGAAGGAATGATTAAAGGAGAAAAATCCACAGATCAAGTGATAGTTATGGGGGATTGGAACGCGGTGGTGGGTGAAGGAAGAGATGGAAATGAAGTCGGGGAATATGGTCTAGGAAAAAGAAATGAGAGAGGACAGAAATTGGTTGACTTTTGCAATAGAATGAGATTAGGGGTATCCAACACTTGGTTCAAACATGAGAAGAGAAGACGTTACACATGGAAGAAACCAGGAAGCACCGGAAACGAGGGAAGATACCAGTTAGACTATATTCTGTTAAAGCAACGGTGCAGGAATAGTGTGAAGAATTCAAGGACTTATTCAGGAGACGATATTAATTCAGACCACAGCCTAGTAATGGCAAAATTAGGGCTTCAGTTGAAGAAAATACTTAAGAAGACAAGCAGTAAGAGATGGAATTTGAACGGATTGAACGAGAAAAGAAGTCAGTTTCAGGAAGCAGTGAAAGAAAAGTTAAGGAAATGAAGGACTACGAAAGAATAAGGGTAAATGAAAGATGGTGTCAGCTAAAGGAAGCTATTAAAATAGGTGCAAACGAAGGTTATGGCTTTCTTAAAGCAAATACAGCTAAAAAACCTTGGATCACAAGCAGGATGCTCGACATAATGGATGAAAGGAGGAAATGAAAAGTATTGACACCAGTCATGGCCGAAGGAAATATAGAAGCTTAAACAGTGAACTTAGAAGAATTACAGACAAAGCAAAAGATCATTGGTGGAGTGGAAAGTGTGTTGATTTAGCAGAATATGATAAAAGAGGGAGGTCGGATCTATTATACTAAGAAGTAAGGATATTAACAAGAACCGATAAGAAAAAGAAAGGAGATGCAAAGAACATTAGTAAAATGGGTAAAGATGGGGAATTGAAGACAAAGCTGGAAGAAGTAAAAGAAAGATGGAGAAAATATGTAGAGGAATTGTATGATAAGGCTGGGAAACCAGTTCAAGAGGATTTTAAAATAGAAGAAGAAAATATCATAGAAGACGATAAAAGGGGCCCCGATTTAATGAAGGAGGAAATTTATTCTCCAATTAACAGTATGAAGAAGGGGAAGGCAGCCGGAATAGATGAAATCCCAGCAGAATTCTTGAAAATGTTGGAAGGAGAAACACTCAAATAGTTAATGGAGGTATGTATGGATGTGTAAAATACAGGTATTTGGCCAGACGACTTTACCAAGTCAGTGATGATTCCAATTCCCAAAAAAGCCAATGCTGTGGAGTGTTCGGATTACAGAACAATCAGCATAATACCTCATGCATTGAAGATCTTATTAAAGATAGTAAATAATCGCATTCAGTCGAAAGCAGAGACGATACTGAGCAAGACACAATTTGGTTTTAGGAAAGGATGTGGCACAAGAGAAGCCATAGGAGTAATGCGGGTTCTTTGCGAAAGAAGCTCAGAATATGGAAATGCCGTTTTTTGTATGCTTTGTAGACTTCAAGAAGATCTTTGACAAGATTGATTGGATAACGACGATGAATATCTTAAAAAGAATAGGAATTGACTGGAGAGATAGAAGACTAATTTTGAACTTGTACATGAATCAAAGAGCAGTAATCAAAATCCAACAAGAATACTCAGAAGAAGGTGAAATAGGACGCGGAGTAAGACAAGGTTCTAGCATTTCGCCGCTGCTGCTTAACATTTACGCTGAGTCAATGATGGAGGAAGCCATGGAAGACTTGGAAGAAGGAATAAAAGTAGGAGAGAATTTGATACAAGATGTACGATTTGCAGATGACCAAGGCTTGAAAATTAATATAAAAAAGGCCAAGGTTATGAGAGTGTCCAATAATAAAGGTGAAGTTAATATCACAATAAATGGTACGAAATTGGAACAGGTAAGGAGTTTCAAATATTTGGGTCATACTATAACCTATGATGGGAAATGTGAGACAGAAATATGCAGTAGGATTGCACAAACAAAAGCGGCCTTTGGTAGTAGAAAAGAACTATTAACAAAAAGTCTAAAGAAAGACACAAAGATAAAGATAGTGAAAACTTTAGTTTGGACCACGCTATTGTATGGATGTGAAACATGGACCTTAAGGAAGGAAGATATTAGGAAACTGGAGGCATTGGAAATGTGGATTTGGAGAAGAATGGAGAGGATTAGCTGGACTCAAAAGGTTACAAATGAGGAAGTCCTGGAGAGAGTTGGCACAGATAGACAGTTGATAAATGTATTAAGAAACAGGAAGAAGAGATGGATAGGACGCATTCTAAGGGGGGAAGGTCTATTAAAAGAGGTCATAGAAGGTGGAATGGAAGGGAAAAGAGGCAGGGGCAGGCCGAGATTAGGTATGTTAGATGATTTAAAGACCGACTCATATGTTTTCACAAAATGCGGTGCTGTATCGATACCTTATATGGTCTATAGCTTTAGAACAATATGGCTTCTGAGGTGTCTTCCTATTGTCTTCGAAAGTTCTTGGTTGGATGTCAACTGCAGGTGTCCTATTTAGACACCTGCAGTTAATGGTAATTCTGTTTTTCAGCCCTTCTTCGGGATATGCTTAATCCCAGCCCTTCTGATTAATTTAATTTTACGCCTCTTTGGAATATGTACATGTATATGGCATACTCTAAAATGCGCTTCCCTCCAATCATTTAAAGATAATCAACATTAGTAATAAATTAGTTTAGCCTATCAATTTAACTAAATTGATGTACACGTAATATATAATGAAACTTAGGTTTTGTTGCCTACAACATTGGTTGCAAACTGCAGCCAATTTGGTTGAAATTTGCAACAAGGCCATAAAATACTAGCGTTTCTAGCTTCCTTGTGGTGCAACTTGCAATATCAGGAAGTTAGACATTTTTGATGACTTATGGTTTCAGAATAACAAAGCAATAAATTTCTCTTTCAAGTGACGGAAGGCGTATCTGTTAATGTATTACATGTATCTCTTATTGCAACGGCATGTAATTAGATTCTTTATTATAAACTACGATTACAATGTTAGCAGAGAGCGCGTGGTAATTCAAAAAATTTATTTCTAGGATTTGGCTTGCTTCCTAGAGAAGCGGCTCTTGCAATAAATCAATAAAATGCTATTTCTTCCTATTGGAAGATTTGAATTTAAAATGGTCTCTAATTAATTAGCTACAGTGTACACATTAGAGACAATAAACTGGTAGCCCTCCTTAGCATTTTTATAGTTAATTTAATTTATTTGTGATTAGTTAAAGTAATTTTTTGGACTAGTTCTTTAATACGTTGTATGCCCTTTAAGCATAGTATAATTCCTTATCAAGTTAAAGACTTCTACTTTACGAATTAAATCATAGGATTCAGATTTTCGACAATACTGCTCTTGGTGGATATATTGAGTAAAATGCTAAAGATTCGCTTATCAATAAAATTCACAATTGGAATAGTATATATGTCATAAGGCACTTTAGATTTAATATTAAATATAATTCAATTCAATATAGCTGTTTCTAAAATGATGCTGACTTCAGTATAACGTTCTGATTGAATTAAAATCTTTAACTAATTTTAATTATTAAAGTTGCATTTCTTAATTAAGCAAGATTACAAATTTTATCTCACTATGAAATGATATTAAATCAGATTCAGGATTGTTAAAACAGGCTCCAGGTATCGAATGTTATCAATTAAACTACATTGCTATAATTGTTCTGCTGTTTCACATGCATTGATGTACTAAGGAGAAAAACTACTAAAAATTCAAACAAATTGAAAACATACAATCAAGTTAAAATTCAAGTGACTGAAAGTTCCAATCAACCGCGGAGTCTCTAATTAACTATGAATCCAATATTCACCAAAATTGACGAAGACGATGAAGATAAATGCAACACGGATTTAATCCAAGCTGCAACTGAAGGATGTGTAGAAACAGTTGATAAACTTCTGCAAGACGGAGCAAAGGTTGACGCAGGAAATAGGTACGGCCTCACGGCATTACACGTCGCGTCCAGTCGCGGTGACGCTGAGATTGTGATACAGCTCTTGGATCACCACGCTTTGGCGGATCCTCGTTGTTCAAACAGCACCACACCACTATGGTGCGCCGCTGCAGGCGGGCACGCATCAGTCGTTAAGATCCTGGGTGAGCGCAATGTGGATGTGAATGTGAGATCCAATGAGGGGATATCTTCGCTGTGGATGGCGGTCAACATTGGAAACGCCGAAGTGGTTGACGAGCTGATACGTCTGGGCGCTGATGTGAATACTAAAGATAACCATGGTAGAAGTGCCTTACTGGTTGCCTCACATCAGGGAAATATTGGCCTCATGGAAAAACTCATTCAGGTACATTTCTTTTCGTTTATAAACGTCACACTAATTATAATATGTTATAATATATTATATATTATATATAATGCATCAATTTACTATCACTATTTGTGATTATTTATTCACAAGTAATCAATAGAATTAATGAATAAATTTTAAGTAATTAATATTTTATTTAAATATTTGTAAATTCATTCATTTATTCGTTTTCATCCACAGACTCATTCACACATTTACTCTTTCTAAAACTCATTCAGGTAGATTTCTTTTCACTTATATACTGTATTAATATTATGCAATATTATTAATTTCTTTTCACTTATATATTAATATTATTAATATTATTATTATTATTATATTATTATTATGTTAAATATATTTTTATTCTTATTCTTATTGTTTATTTAGAACTTGCAATAAAATTTTCCAATCTCGACCCCAGTTAAACTGGGAGTCAAATAAAAATGGTTAAGATTATTGTTATTATTTATTTATTAATAATACATAGAATGAATGAATTTATTTATTTTATTTCTAAATAAATAAATTCAGTCATTCGTTTTCATTTAATGTAGTCATTAATTCATTCAATTCATTCACGCATTCACTCACTCTAGTTATAATTAATAACTTTATTCATTTATTCATTCACTCACTCGTTCGTACACTCCCACACTTACTCATTAATTTATGCATCTTTCTTTTCTCTCTCTCTCTCTCTCTCTCTCTCTCTTTCTCTCTCTCTTATTGCACTGCGCACTGGCAGGTCCATGATACATAACTCTTCCACTCTTCTCTGTCTTCTGTTTTCTTTTCATGTCGACGTATGATGGGTCTTCAAATCATGATATCCCATTATTCTTGGGGGATGCTACATATGACAGGGTGTGCCCCTATGCCTTCCTCTGCTTCGACTCACATTTACTGGGCAGGGGCGTCATTCCTTGAGAAAACAATCCATCCATTCATACATTCGTTTATATTGCTTTAGAATGGAGCACAGGTAGACGATGCCGACCAGAAGGGTCTAACGCCCCTACGCCACGCAGCTTTCAGCGGTCATACAGAGGCTGTACAGCTGCTGCTGAAGCACGGGGCTCAAGCCAATCCCAGGAGGAGTAGAGTCAGTGTCTACAACAGAACCCCTCTACAGGCCGCTGTCGACATGGGCCACAGGGCCAGTGTGGTGGCCCTAATCCGCAGTGGGGCGGATATCAACGGTAGGCTAAACGACGGGAAGACGCCGCTGTGGTCTGCTGCTAACGAGGGACATCTGGAAATCGTAAAGGTTTATTAATTAGTATCATTTGTTAATGATGTAGTTAATTCCCCGTGTTGTGTCCGGATTGTTTGAAGAATTGTCCAACCAGTGACTGCACGTGTCGCAGAAGGCGACTAATGCACTAAGATTCATACATACAATAATACAGAAATAAATGGATAATTGAGCAATAAGCGCCCGCAAGAGTAGTTTTTATTCAATCAAATTACGGCGCTATCATCAACCATAGTAAATACCTAATTATTAATTACACATTAATTAAGTTAATAATTTAAAATGAATACTAAACATTAATAGTGGATTTATAACTGTAAATTAATAAATATTGATTACTATTAATAATTTACTCAATTTGATACTTTCTTTTTCTTCGATAACGATTATTATCTTCTCTTCATAATAACTGATAGATGATTTAGATGACTTAAAGATCCACTCATATATGAACACGAAGAGGAAACGGGAAGACAGAGAAGCGTGGAAGCATTATACACCGTGGACCTATCAGTAGGCAGTGCACAAAAAGAGGGAGAGAGAGAATGATTGATAATAAACAATGTTAATTGGGAGAATAATTGAGACTAAACAAAATAGATGCTAATTACTTGCTATTCCATCAGGCGCTGCTAGATAGCGGCGCTAACGTCAACGCCTCGCTCAACGACGGTAGGACGGCGCTGCTCGCCGCCGCTCACCGTGGTGACGCCGGGATCACGTCCGAGCTCATCTCGCGCTACGCCGACGTCAACGCCGCAGACAACCACGGTAACACTCCCATTCGTCTGGCAGCTCTAGACGGTCACCTCGAGGTCGTGAAGCTACTGCTTGAGGCAGGAGCTTTGGTTAACCCCCCGTCCAACGCGGCCACAACTCGAAACCCCCTGGTGGCGGCTTCACATCGGGGTCACGTGGCAGTGGTGGAGGAGCTGCTCAAAAGTGGTGCCGACGTCAATGGAAGAGACAATGACGGTAAGACTGCGTTGATTGCGTCATCCGGCTCTGGGTATAGAGACATGGTTGAGATTCTTCTGGAGAAAGGAGCGGATGTTAATGCTAAGGACAAAGAAGGGGCAACTCCTCTTCTTGTCGCATCCTTCTCCGGGCATTCAGACATTGTGACCTTGCTGGTAGAGAGGCATGCCAATGTGAATGCCATGAACAACGTTGGCCAAAATGCGCTGATTATCGCTGCCGGAGAGAGGTATGAGGAAATTGTGGAAAGGTTACTGGCGACGGAGGAGATCAGCGTTAATGCCAAAGATAACAACGGAGTAACTGCCCTACACATGGTCGGAAAAGATGGTTCAGAAAGGATGGTAGAGGTCTTAGTAAAGGCTGGAGCAGATGTTCAGAGCACTAATTACAAAGGTCAAACTGCTCTGCATGTCGCATCTGAGTCTGGTAACGAAGAGGTAAGAGATAATTATAATTTATTATGTATAATTTATTATGTATAATTTATTATGTATAATTTATTATGTATAATTTATTATGTATAATTTATTATGTATAATTTATTATGTATAATTTAATATGTATGAACTTTACGTAGAACTGATTGTAGCTGTACACTTGAGACGTCCCTAATACCGCCCTCGGGTGAGAAATCGAAAGTTAAATCTTCTTAGAATGGCATTGTATTACCGAATAAATAAATAATTGCCTAATGGTTAAGCTTGTAGTATTAAGCATTGCAGATGTCATTATAGATGAAAATTTCTCTTAAATGTGTTCTTTATTTTTAAGATACATGTATTTGTATTCTGTCGATGACAGTTTCGGTTTTGCTACATTACGAATCCTAATACCTGCCAATATGCATTAGCTTTGGAGTCAATGATAATATTATGTATCAGTTGTGTGTTGTATATTACATAATTGTGGACAATCTTTTTCGTGCGAAGATGTTATAAAATTATAACACAAATCTAAGCGCTTTATCTTTCAATTTGGTTGAATATGGAACAGTAAATGACTCACATTATCTTGCTTATATACAACAAATGCTTTGTGTCTGTTATATAATTATAAATGAAAATGAATTAAACAACACTTAAAAATCTCAATCTCTTCTATGCAAGAGTTTATCATGACAAAGCATCAAAAATAGACCCACACTTTATCTACATATTGTACAAGTATTACGTCAGTCATCTAAATTAATCAGTGGCTGAGTGGCCCCCACTTCGACGATTATTACTTTTCGGCAGATAAGCCTAATCATCAAGTGGGATTTACAACATGTACAATATTAGATATTCTCACATATTGATAAAAAAATTAATCGTTAAGATATTTAGTTGCTCTGTGCAAATCAAGGGCGTCTTCCCCATAAAAGCGATGACAAAGTTTGCGTCACAAAATTCCTGAAAATCAAACTTGGGGGGGGGGGGGTACCGTACCATAGTACGGTACCCTACTAAATTGTGTTTTTTCGACACAGACCACAGGAGAGGAAAGCCTCTGGTGCTAATTACAAGAGTTGACTCATAGTTTGTGTAATAGTTAAGTCAAACCCGTTTTGTGCGCCACTGCAGAATAGATCCACCGTAATATATAATATTGTAACAGGTAAATAAACAATTACTGGGGAAGACAATGAAAAATCACATCGGAAACCAAATTGTATCAAGATGAGTCTACATTGAGATTTTGTAGAAAAGGCCGAACATTTGTGATAATTAGATAGCATGAGTGATAATCAGGAGTCATTGAAAATTTCTCTTTTTTGATGAACTTGTAAATAAACAGATTGTTCAAACTACGGGAGAAAATTTAGGTAGGATTCCATACCTTGGACATTTCACTCAGCAGAACATCAGAGAAATAGAGAGAGAGAGAGGGAGAGAGAGAGGGGGGGGAGGTAGAGAGAAGAGAACAGATTGCATTACCCATAGATGATCCATTAATCGTACATCATCTATTTACCTCCATATATTAGTGTAACAATCTCATATGTAGGCATAATCAATAAACGAGTAATTTACCAAACTGCTAACGATTATACAATATGCTGACAAAAGCTATAGATATCATGATGAGTATAGCCATAGATATCATCATAATAATCTAGCTGTTGGATTTGCTTAACGTTCAGGTAGTGAGGGCTTTGATAAATAACAACGCTGATGTGGGTAAGAGGCAGAACGAGGGATCGACCTCATTACATCTAGCTTGTGAGGCAGGCCACAATACCATTGTGCCAATCCTGCTGAGAGCCGGCGCTATCGTTAACTCTTGTAGCAATTTTGGAGCTACGCCACTTCAGGCTGCTGCTAGAAAAGGTATGGCATTTGTAGCTCAATATTGTGGCAATAATAGAACGTTGTATTATAATATCTATATTATAATGTTATAATAATAGAATTTTATATAACGTGACCTGTAATATAATGTTTTCTTCTTCTTTTTTTTTTTCTTCCCTTTAATCCCAGTTTAACTAGTGTCGGGATACAAATGGACCTTCTCCACTCCTCTTTGTCCCATATCATATCAAATTCTCTTCCATTCGTTTTAGAAAATTTTGTAGCAATTTCTAGAGCCTAGGCGATCACCAACGGAATGCCATTTCAGACGTTGGTTTGGATCTTAAAGCTTTAGTCGCCTTCTACGACACGTGCAATTAACGGTTGTTCTAATCTTCAAACAACACGGACACAACTAGGGGATTGTAATATAGTATTATACTGTAGTAATTATGAAATATGATATAATATTCTCTGTAATATAATGTTATAATAATAATGGAATAATGATATCTATAATATAATGTGAAACTGTGATATATTTAGGTCATTACAAATGCTGTCATCTGCTACTCGAGGCTGGCGCTGATCCCAATATCAAGGATAAGGAGGGAGTGACTCCATTACTGGCTGCTGTTACAGGAAAACACTTCACTATCGTCCAACTACTGCTGGAGTCCAAGTCCAAGGTGGACGTCAATGCTAAAGACAATTCCGGAAGGACCGCGCTCTGGGAGGCAGCTTTTCAGGGATTAGTGGGGGTTCAATGCGAACAACCCTCAAATGCTAGTTAGTTTATTTGATGTTTCTGTTCCTCTCTGGTCCTTATTGTTGTTTGTAGCAACAAAAACCCTATTTTATGTTGTCGTGACCGAGATCATAGCGCCTCATTTTAAAACTTACCTGTCCTTTTAAATTTTCCTTAGCTGCTTTCATTATACAGAAATTGGGAAATGTGCTTGCTTAATGCTCATATCTTAGTAACTCAATTTTGAATATGTATAGGCTTACTATATTAATATTATATAATAATAATAATAATGGTTTAACGTCTGTTTCCTCATACAAGGATGATGTCAGGGACGTCCCCATCACATGTCACTACAAATCGATTCACCCAAAACGATCTAAAAAACATGTGCTGAAGCGAAAGAAAAAGATCCTAAACGGTGTCGATCCGGTGATCAAAAAACAGTCAGGCAAGATGAAAAAATCAATGGTGGGAAGAGATGTTTTTTCAACCTAAAACGGAATGTGGAAGTAGTATAACTATTAGTAGTAGTAAAAACACAATTAGTACTATAAATTTGATGATGTGGTTATTGATTGATCAAATGACTCTACCGCATGATATGAACAGAGCGACTTCACAGTATTCTGGACATTCTGCTGGAGCACGGAGCGGACCTGGAGTCGAAGGTTCTGGGAGGAGTCTCGCCTCTGCGTGTGGCCGCATTCGAGGGGCGTGGTCACGTGGTGGAGAGACTGATTGAACGAGGAGCAGAGGTACTAACTGTTAGGATTAGTAATAATTGTTCTATTTACATTTATTGATTGATATTATATATATATATATATATATATATATATATACTGTATATATATATACTGTATATATATATATATATATATATATATATATATATATATAGATAGGTAGATATATGATTGATTTGTCTTTTGTTCGATTTTTGTACATTTTATGCACTTAGGTACATTTCTGCTTAGGTACGATTTCTGGGATACCTAAGGCTGAATTTTAACTGATACATAAAAATGTAACAAATAGTGATGTATGGACTAGGACTTGGACTTAGACTTGAACTGGACTTAAGTTCAGATTTTGAGGACTTGGACTCGGACCTGGACTTGAACCTCAAGGACTTGGACTTGGACTTGGGTGATGAGGACTTGAACACATAGAAAATCGTAGCAATTTATTAAAACGGTTAAACTACTGGATACATTGTCAGTGCAAACATTTGTTGAATTTCTGAAAATATTTGGTCACACTGTAGATCCTGTGTTGTTTTCTAAACACGTGTTTATTTCTAGAAATTAATTAAATTTTTGAAAAACTGTAAGCATAGACATGGGCGTAGCGAATGGGGGGATATGAGGGATAAATCCCCCCATGGATTTTGGCAGAGACTATCTCAATCAAGATTTAAGTAGCTTAAACAAAATTATATCCAACATTAATTTCAGAATTTAGTTGTCTTTGTATTTCTTTATTATTTAATGCCCTAAGCATGTCTCAAGGTTAACAGTTTCAAAGTGAATACGATTGAATGGAGTAAGACAGGGGGGGGGGCGTGGTGACTCATGACATCCTGTATCAACTATATCGTCATTTATATCCACACTCTGCTCCTATAGGCCCCTATACAATCATTGTTCATTCCCGCCTTTGCCTATGACTTTATGTGTTCACAAGTAATATGAGAATGTACCCCTCTCCTCTCAGGGTTTCACCCTGGTCAACTCTGATTCTAAATATCTTTATCAGCAACACATGTTGGATAGAGACAGATGATAAGATGCCAGTAGGGCTAGTACGTAAGACACGCTCTTATAGTAACAGCATCTGCAGTCTGCAGCACGGTCATTTGTTAGGCCTACTGTTCCATGAGTCATTAATAAGGTTTAAATGCATGCAATGCACGTCCTTGCTGTTCCAGCTGTAAGTGCAGCAGTGGAACGTGTATTCAGTCAGGGCGACTAATTATGAATCCGCATAGATGCAAATTATCTGATAGAACACTTTCATCACTTGTATTTCTTAAATGCAAAGGAAGCATGTTGAAATAACTTATTTCTTGACGCATAAAAGCATTACAAGGTTTATAACTATATAGTAAGTTAAGTAACTCATTTTAAATGTATTCATAAGTAACTGTAGCTCTAACCATGATTTACTGATAGAATGTTAAAATTCCTTTTGTTCTCCTTTATTTCATTTCGCGGACTTGTTGCTTTTGGAGATTAGTACCAGGTTGATTTCATATTTCTTTCTTAAGTGATTTAAAATTTAAACTACCGTTTATCGCTTACAACTTCAGTAACAACTTCACATTTTTTACAATTTTTCATTGTTTACATTTTACTTCCTAATGCAGCTATTATAATCATATTACTATAAATCAATGGTGACCTACATGTAGATTTGATTCTCAAGGACTTGGACGTGGACTTGAGCCTCAAGGACTTGGACTTGGACTTTGACTTGAGCCTCGAGGACTTGGACTTGACTTGGACTTGAACAAAAGGGACTTGTATGTACAACAACCCTGGTAACAAATATTAAATTGTAAAATGTAGTATAATTTAGTATATTTTCTGAAATTTACAAAGGTGAATTCGCCAGATGACAGCGGTGTAACTCCTCTATTTGCCGCCACCTACAATGGACACATAGAAATCGTTAGAACACTTCTGGAGCAAGGCAAGGCCGATCCAAACTACAGACACAACGACGGCAGCACTGCCTTGTGCGAGGCTGCATCTGAAGGCCATCTCGAAATCGTCAAGCTGCTCCTTAAAAATGCATCCGAACTTGACGTTAAGGACAACGATGGGGAATCCCCACTGTGGGCTGCCTCTAAGAACAATCACAGCGATGTCGTCGAATATTTGATCTCATGCGGGGCTGCGATTAACTCGAGGGACAATCTAGGAGCAACGCCACTTCATGCTGCCGCGGAACAGGGGCATCAGGCCACTGTTGAGTTGCTACTGGAGAAAGGGGCTGAGATAGACAGCGAGACAAGGGTGGGATGCACCCCGTTGTGGTTGGCGGCAGAGCAGGGACACACGTCTACTGTGATACTGTTGTGCCAGAACAGAGCCAACATCAACGCCGTTAACAGCGATAACACAAGTAAGTCTGTTGATGTTCATGTGGACGTCCCTGACATCATCCCTGTACGAGGAAATTGATGTTAAACCTTTATTATTAATAGTAATAATAATAATAATAATATTATTATTATTATTATTATTATTATTATTAAAGAGCTTCATTGAGTTTAAAGTAGGATGAATTTTTTTAAAGATTGCGAATTTATTTTTATTGCGCTAAATTATTTCAAATTAGGATGGTATCCGCTAATTTATGCAATTGCAATCTCTTACATCTACATATCTTACTACAGCCAACATAAAAACTCTATGCAGTTGGTCTCCACAAAATTAAGAAATGACTGCTTCCAATTTCAGATAGTACGATATTTCTTCCATATTATTCTAATCCTGAATAAATCTGGAATGAATTAAATGTAGCAATATGGCTAAGTAGTAATTTAGTGATATCGCTGTTTCCATACCAGTGAATCCAGATCATGTCTACACTAGGATTGTATAGCAACAAACTTCTCAGCATCTTATTAGTAACAGCAACCAATACCTTTGATGTAAAACTTTAAAGACTATAGTACACGAAAAAATCGTTCTATACGTACAGCAAATAGCCAAATTGTTCAAAGATCACCTCATGAATTACACAGTTACGCAGATTCTCGAGATAGTAAAAAAATAACTCTTATTGTTAGTAGTTTCCCGGAGATTAACGCCCGTTTCCTCATACAAGGATGATGTCAGGGGACGTCTTCCATCACATGTCACCACAAAACTAGGCATGAATATGCACATAAGACATGCAAAATTTAAAAATCGAACTATTTTTAATATATGCAATTTATTAAATATATATCCTTTGAAGAGGCACTTTTTATTAACGTAAATTAGAACTAACAATAAGAACTTATATGTAGGCATACAATATGCATGTTAATCTTTCCGTCTCAGGACATAGCATATCTAGCCCTTCTATTCTTTATGATATTTATCCATTGTCTATTTATGCCAATCCTATTTAGCACTTCTTCGCCGTACTTTTTTCAGTCCAATTGATCTACTCCATTCTTCTACATAGCCACAATTTAAACGCTTCCAATTACCTAACTCCACGATTTAAACTTCTGTTATTTAGAGACAGTTACCATCGTCATAAGCTGAAACCCCAAGAAAATGTATATAGGCCTAATAACAAGAATGAGTAGCCTATTACTAGAGAGTTTAAAGTTTCATTCATATGTAGACAAGATTTGAAAAGCAGAAGACCGAGAAGAGTGGAGATGTTATATAACATGGACCTGCCAGTAGGCAGTGCACTAAGAGAGAGATATCATCATGAGTGCTAATTTCACTATAATTTTGTATAAGCTACATAAGGCTTAGACATTGTCAAGGGATTAACTTGTTGATCTAAGGAGTGATCTTATGAAGCGAGAAAGCAGACTTTGATTATGAATATGTACCTTAAACCAGCCACTTGGCAGTGCACTGAAGAGAAGACTGCGTATTATTTGGTGCAGGCGCTCTTCTTGTTGCTTCCTTAAACGGTCACGAGGAAACGGTTCAAGAGCTCATCGACCGAAGAGCTGATGTCAATCTCTCCAACAGCGACGGGATGAGCCCACTATTGGCTCTGTCAGCCCGTGGCAAGGTGGCGTGCGTGCTGCAGCTGTTGGAGTACGAGGCAGACCTAGAGGCTAGAGATGAGGACAACTCGACCAGTCTTCTACTGGCTGCAGGTGCTGGGCACTCGGAAATTGTGGACAGCCTTCTGGATCATCAGGCAGAGGTACGATCAGTGATGCTTAAATCTTTCATTATTTTATTCTCTTATCAGGGCACATGTTAGAATCTTCGGACCTTTGTGTCCTTTTCATTTCATGTGAATTGCTGTATTTTGTGAGACTTTTCTATCTCTATTGTGTGAAATGATTGAATAATTTAAATAAAATAAATAAAATAAAAATACTGTGGCAGCTTTTTAAAGAAAAATTCTCTGATGTTGTAAAAATTATGTTATGCTTTTGCGAAAGGTAGTAATATTATTATTTTTCGTTTAATTTCGTTTATTTGTTCATCACAGCACTAATTATACAAACAATAGGAATGTGCATGTACTTAGATAAACAAATAACACTACAAAGGAGGCTACCATAAAAGAGCCATAGCTCTGTTCGATAGTTCTTTATTTATTTTTGTTTTTTATTTGATAGTTTCTCTGTGTTCTATGATTGACGTGATTGATTTGTGTGTTGATTTATTTATTTATTTAATGAGTAATTGTTTGATTGATTTAATAGTGTACTGCTTGACAGTTTGTCTGATTAATTTAATGATCACTAGATTGATTGATTATTTGATCGATTGATTGATGAATTTATTTATTTGAATTTTTTTTAAAACCTTAAACGTAGTTGGACTTAAAGTCATATAGTTATTGTCTTGTAATATATTGCACAGTCAAAGAGCTCATGAAAGTTTAGGGTAATAGAAGTTATACATCATACTGCATTACAAATATTATCTTGAAGAAAATTATAAATAACTTCGCTGAAAACCATATGGAGTTGAAAATATAAGACTGAAATTATGAAAATTCAAATAACTTAAAGGCCATTTTTTCCTTTACAACCTCGAAAGGGGCTGAACTGGTGGCTTGTTGGAAAGTTGTATGACTTGGGATCAGCAGGTGCTAGGTTCAAATTCAATGCCCGTCCCGTTGCTGACATACTATCGAGCAACCCGCCATTCTGATTTAGATCATTAAACCTGATTTAAATGATTAAATTTGATTTTCAGTCATTAAACCCAGAGATGCTGATACATATCTTGACCTGATACGTAGCTGGATATACCGATACAAAAATCTGTAAAACCAGCATTGGCTCTCAATAGACAGTATTTATATATCTATTCGTTTTTATTGAATACTGATATAAGCAGAAAACCTGCAACCATACATGTACATTGATAGCAATAAAAACATGAAATTTAAGTTGAAAATTCTAAAACTCAATTTAACGTAAAATAAGAGTCTTCGTATAAAGTTTTTATTATAACTACATTTCTCAATAGACAGTTTCTATTAGGCATTTTTCATTTATTAATTCCACAATTAATAGAATTAATAAATTGGCAGGTAGAGGCAAAGAACAACGACGGTGTAACTCCACTTCTTGCCGCAGCTGTCCAAGGTCACGTCGGCATTGTCAGAAGTCTGATCAACAAGCATTCTGACGTTAACGTAAAGTCTAACGACGGAGTTTCGTCTCTAATAGCTGCAGCCCGGCACGGACACGACAAAGTTGCTGAAGTGCTACTTGAAGTGCCAGATGTTGATGTGGACGACACTGATAACCAAGGAACAAGCGCTCTGTGCAGTGCAGCATTGGGCGGGTATCTGAGAATAGTGGACTTGTTGCTTCAGAAGGAAGCGGATATGGATTTAGCAGACGGAGACGGATCGAGTCCTTTATTGTGCGCCGCTTTCTCAGGACACTACGAGGTAGTGAGTCTGCTGCTGAAGCACGGAGCTGATCCAGAATTACCGGATCATAATGGACTCACTGCCATCCAAGCTGCCACTGAGAACGGTCACGGAGCCGTTGTTAATGCGCTCAGTAGATATCTGTCTATTAGCACATAGAATTGATAAGAGAGATAGAGAGAGAGAATCATATTTATTAATCTGAATCTGAGTCAAAGAACCTACAAAGTATATAAACCAAGACAGATCGCAAAAAAACGGCTGTCATAAAGAGCACAAATAATAAACTCAATCCAGCTGGCAATAGTAGATGAAAACCTGGTCCTTTTCAGATAATAACCTTATCCTTATCTTGCGAAAGGATATGAGAGACGGGAAAGCCCAGGGGCGGATCCAGGAATTTTTTAAGGGGGGCCCGAAATTTTTTTTGAGTGTGTACATATTTTTGCTTACGCCCCGCCTTCTTTACGTGACGCAACCAGACAAATATCTGTCGGGGGGGCACAAAATTTGTTCACTACAGCGCTCGGCTCATAGAGTGAGTGTATCCCCGTACCTTACCACCCCCCTCTCATACCCGTACTAAAGTCAGGGGAAAACTTTTTCCTCCAATGCATTGGTTATGCATTGTTTCAAGTGAAAATTGAGAGCTAGTAAAACGGTCAACATTTTTCGGGCCCCTTCCATTATACAGGGCTCCTAGTATATCCTAGAAAAAAATCGAGCTATTGGAACTGCGTTCCCTGTTGTACCCCCCCCCCACAACCACTGACATTACTAACATGTTTACACATCGAAATTGCCATAGAAACAATGAAAATATACCTGTCTTACCCTCCCCCCGCCTCCCCCCCCCCAACCACTGTCATTACTAACATATTTAAACATCGAAATTGCCATAGAAACAATGAAAATATAGTTGAACATTTTTTATCGTCGGACCTAAGGGGGGGGGCCCGGGCCCCCCCCTGGATCCCGCCACTGGGAAATCCTATAATTCGAACCTCGCCTAGACTGATCCGTGGTTGAAAACTTCACTAATACTGCTACTGGCTAACTTCTAGTTAATGCTACTGAAGCTATGAATTTTCATTGGAATTTCCGTCATATATAACGGCCCTCTGAAAAGTTAATTGCATATATTAAAAATTGTTCGATTTTTAAATTTTGCATGTCTTATGTGCATATTCATGTCTAGTTTTGTGGTGACATGTGATGGGGGACTTCCCCTGACATCATCCTTGTATGAGGAAACGGACGTTAAACCTTTATTATTATTATTATTAGTATGGTTTATATTTCAAATTCTTCTGTTTTTATTTAGCATTTATTACTTTCGCCGCACAATTAATCTTGCTATGAGCATCAGCAGTGCCTTAACTCCTTAATAATATAAGAATTTCGTTTTTGACAACACTGTATTTTATTAGATTAAATACATAAATAATAGATTACAAATAAAACTGCATTGAAAAACGCATGCAATTCTACCGACTATGAAATTGGGGCGGATAAATGATTATGAAGAGGATTGAAGAGCTAAATTCTGATTGGTTAAAAACTTTGGAAACCAACGATTCTGATTGGCTTGTGAGCATTGCATCGATCAACGATATATAACTAGGTGACAGGCTATGGAATTTTAGTTCTATTCTGAACTCTGGCTTCTACGAAATTACTAGCTGAACTTGCCTAAATATAATTCTTAAAGAATTATTGCAGCAAAACCATAAACTAGTAGATTTCCTGATGTGACAAGGAAATAAACAGAAGAATAGCCATGGCTGAGGAGGCATAGAACAGAATGTCAAAGATTTTTAGAAGCCATAAATTATCAATTGATACCAAAAAAGACTTCTTCGATGCTATATTCAACCAATGTTGTTATATGGAAGTGAAGTTTGGACAATCTCTTCTGTAATGGAATCGAAACTTGAGGCAACAGAGATGTGGTTCTACAGAAGTATGCTACGTATAGCTTATAAAGACCACGTTAAAAATGAAGATGTTCTACAAAGAATGTCAACTTGTCGGGACCTTTTGAACCGAATACGACGACAACAGATGAAATTTTTCGGACACATTATGCGGAACAAAATAGTTGAAAATACCGCAGTGACAGGAATAATAGAAGGAAAAAGATGCAAGGGTCTACAACGAATGACGTTTATTAAGAGTCTTAAGAAATGGATGCAGTTAACTGAAACAGGGATGATCAAAGCAACAATGAACAGAGACATATGGAGGAATATGACTATGACCGCCCAGTCTTGGAACACTTAGAGAAGAAGTAGATTTCCTACAAGCGACTGAATTTCTGATTGAATTCGTTAGAAAGCTGTCCTACTACACCCTCTATAGGTCGGTGTTGGTTTGCATGACACAACTACGAATTCTATATCAGAGCAAGCAAGTGTGCCTCTCGGGATTTGCAGATTCATGTTTATTAGTCTTCTAAACCCTCTATGAGTCGGTTAGACTTGACAATACATCTTATCTCATATCGGCTGTAAATCCTCAATTGGACCAGAAACGCAAATTGCTAGAATTACACCTAGTAAGCGTTTTCCCGTCAATGCAGGTAAAAATTTCTGCATTCAAATACTTCGCAGAATACGGAAAATATAAAGATAGAAGACAGACGTTAGCAGGTAGAAGACAAGGGAAGTATGAAATATTTAGACGAGAAGTGCCGTGAAGCCCTAAATCGTTTTCCTATCTCTATCTTATTTTGAACTTTCCAAACATATACTTAACTGACTGATTAAGATATATTCATTTAATCGCCTATTCTTGTAATTTAATTCTGCGTAGTTATCGTCTTACGTTCTGTTCTATTTAATGTTATAGTTTAATTCTTTAGATTATATCGTGTTTCTTAGTTCATAGTAAATCGTTAAAAGCATAAGCTATTTACCTTTTGTGTTAGTATATTAATTTAGCAAGAATTAATATAAGTTAAGCACAAATAACACACACGATATAAATTACTACCTATTGAACGCGCAAACATGAGTTCTATTCGTAACGGCTCCAGTCTAATTGATTTAGCCTCTAACCGGCTATATGAGCAAGAGATCCTTACGTCCTCCAGATTAATACCGCCGAAGCATGAAGTGTTGCAAAAATCGAACCCATGACTCCATTTACGAACTCCTATAACGGACGGAGGATTGGAGAACCCTATAATTGGCACCCGAAGTGGGGCAAGAACTGCCACCCAATGGGAGAACCCAATAATAAAAGTTTAATATATATTATTATTGCCAATTAGAGTTAACTGAAGGGTATCTGTAGACTAGCATTGCTAAAAGTCTAAAGTAAAAAAACAGAAAAGGTCATGAAAAAGAGCACAAAGAGAAATTAAGGTAAATTACGAACAATATGCTTTCTTGTGCAACCTTCGTGATAATCATCACTCGCAAAGCTCGTCTATTGTATAAACCCTAGGACTTAAGGGCATTGACACCTCTAGTTGACATTTTAAAATGAGCTTTGTTAGTTACAGAGTAGAGATAAATGCAGAATAAACTATCCAGAAACACGAAATGCAGTTGTTAGTAGAATTTTCCTGTACTGTTGTACATGCACTAAGTTCCGATGACAACTTCCGATAACAGTCGCCATATCACATAGGAACCCTCTCGTAGAGCTTCTCGCTTCCGTAGCCATCCGGGAGCAGAGGACTTGAGGCAGGATTTTCTAGGATACGATTACTAATGACTGTTTGTTGGTTCCGACACGACGTTGTGAGAATGTGTCTAGATTCTCACACGGTGTGTGAATCGAGAAACATTTCAAGGGGACGAATATTTCAAAAGCAACATTGTACTTTTTTAGAATTTAAAGCATTAGAATATGTTGCCGTTTAATAGTAGTAATCTTAACCTGCTTAACACACGTCTTCAGATTTTGATGAAGATATCCGTTAGATGAACTTCGTGGAACTGATCACATGATGATTAAATAAAATTTGCTAATGAATTATAAAGTTACACATCTACCTTTATTTTAAGAATTTAACTGCCAAAGGAGCTATTGGATATTAAAGTAAACGCGCATTATAGTGAATAATCAACTATGTTGATATCTATCACTTTTAAAACCACATGTTTAATACGCTAGGCAATTTAGACCATTTTCCATGTAACCAGTCCAGTGAATGTCCGAGATTTTACTCTCAGATCAGCGCGGCCGGGATTCGAACCCAAGAGGATTCAAATCACCTCAGGATTTGTCATTTAAAACTTCATGACGTTACCCCTACGCTATTTATATATATGTTCTATATTATAATATATATAATATATTATGATATTATGTTCTATTATGGTATAATAGAATGGTATTATGGTATTATGGTATTATGCTATTTATATATATGTTCTATATTATTATATATATAATATATTATGGATATTATGTTCTCATTTTGATGTCTGACTAATGGTATTGATTCGCGTTTCATATACTTGATGATCCTCGAAATCAAAGCCTAAATTTAATGAATTGAATTCAAATTAACACCTCTGACAATGCAACAGATATGATCAAGGGGCAAGGAATTGTAAGAAACAGAAGATTTCAAAAATTGCCTTCTTCATTTTAGTAATTTCGATATTTCTTAAAATAACTCTAAATACTTATTCCGATTCAGTAGTTCGAAGATAACTTTAATTATTAAAAATATTTTTTTTAAATTTCATTTATGTGATATGTAAAGTACTTATTAAAATGTACAATATATGTTAGGTCTGCTACGTCTATAGTCCTTTGTCAAGTTACGCCTGTTCTTAAAACTCATCTAATGAACAATTCTTTTGCTGGTCAAGCAAGATCTTTCAGTATTTCAAATATTATTGTTTCTCTCTAACTTGTTTGTCACATTAGTTAGCACTTAATACTGACCATCAAAAGCTAAAACTGTTACTTAATAATATTTATAGTGGCTAAAAGACACAGACTTGCGCACATACTCTCTTTTGTTGACTTGGAAATTCAGGGGGGGTGACGTCATACTCGCTTCTTTTCTCTCTAAATTGTAGAATACCATCTATCAGACAAATCAGACCAACTTTAAGTCTACCCAGCAAATTCGATACCTTCAATTCTCTTTCTGTGTGAAAATGAAACATATCCACTACAAATATCTGCTCTAGGCTAAATATTGAGCAAGTTTTTAACACGAGAAAGCAATATTTGATTTGATTGCTTTGCGACAATGTGGAGAGATATAGTATTACACTTATATCAATAAAATACTTCCTGATGTAAATACTGGAATGATTGTTGTGGTTTATAAGAAGTTTAAACAACAAGACACTTGTACCGCTAGTATTTTCGACTAACATGCTATATGAAGTTCTTGGAGCCTATGCACGTAACAACGTATCTTAAGAGCAATTTTGATTTATACTTGGTCATACCTTAACATACCATACCATACCTTACCATATCATACCATACCACACAATACTGTTGTCGAATTGGAAGTCGATGTCTTTTCTATGAGTGAGAGTAAAGGAAGAGTGAGACAAAGAATATATACCTTGAACCTGCCATTTGGCAGAATTCCAAAGATAATGCGAGAGAGCAATTGATACCATATCATATCATAGCATTGGTTTACCATTTACGCAACGGTCGAATTAAATTTTCATTAATTCGATTATACTCAAAACCTGCAGTCTATCAGTCAATTAATTAAAGCATTCATTTGTATCGTTAGACAACTAATTAATTATTTTATCCACTTTCAAATTAATGAAATAGTGAATGAATCAATATATATATATTTATCAGTTAACCAACTCAATCAATCAGCTAAATTCTTCGAGAGTCGCGCATATCTTGAAACATATCTTGAAATATCACAGGTAACCTTTTCAGATTTCCTATCTTCCCAATAGGAGAGTATTACTAGATTTAATCTTAATAAATATTCCAAATGATGTACAAAAATATAGTACAACATAAAATCTTTTTGCGAAAATGAATTATATTTTACAATAAAACTAGCATAGATTTATATCTATATATACTGTATATATATACATGTATATATATTGTACAAATTACTATGTATATATACATAGTATATGTACATAGTATATGTACATAGTGTACGTGTATATATTTATATATATATAAATGTATGTATATATATATGTAATGTATGTACATTTATACATACAAATACATATACCTATGTATATATATATATATATATATATATATATATATATGTGTGTGTGTGTGTATATATATACATCTATATAAGTATATTATATATACATATATATATATATATATATATATATATATATATATATATTATATGCTTCTAGACAAGCACAAAGTCTTAGTACATCTCTTGAATGTCACTGCATGACGAGGTTACGGACTATCTTCAATCTGGACGATAATCTCTTAATATCTAACGGACGGCTGCAGCCACGTTTCATTTCCAATAATTTTACGAACGGACCAGCTGCCGTCAGTGTGGATTGCTGGACAAATTACTGCGAGATATGCACCGAGCGAAGATGTCATCCGACGAGCCAGGATTTCATATTGACAGGAAGCTGCTTGATGGCCTTATAGATTCAGAGTCTCTAGTACTCAGTTGTGACCACTGACTATCATTTAGACCACTGAGTGGTCCAACCCCACCTTTTCGTCACATAAAGTTCACTTGTGGTGCTGAAATAGACGTTAAATTTAGAATTGTAGTATAATTTTATAGAAAGCAAACAGCAGGTCAACATATAAACATGAATGAAGAAGTAATAGTTGGAAAACAACACGGAGGAATCTGATCGCGCGCAGGCATGCACATAAATCTGAATTTAACGTCCGCTCTCATGCAAAGTGTACTATCATAGACGGTAAAGCGGGAATTTAAAACCGTAACCTCTTACTTATGAGGCAAAAGCTATGTCATATTTCATTCACTATTGAAGTTAAAATCCAATTTACAATTGAAGCAAATCATATGAGTAACGTGTATCATATTGCGAAGTAAAACATACATGAATGTAAAACAAGAAGTTACGTAAATATATACATGCATATATATATATATATATATATATATATATATATATATATATATATATATATATATGTGTGTAACTATAAATATATGTATATATATACTCTATAGACTGCATATGTATGCACTGTACATATACGTGTATACATGTTTATGTATGATTATAATTATGTGAACATAGAATTATGTTTATATATACATATAATTATGTTTAAATATACATTACGTATATATACATGTACAGTATATATTTCTACATGTACGAATGAATAATATAATAATATTGTTAAAATAAAGATAATAAATCATATTCGAAACTCGCAGTAGTTAACATGGCGGAAAGTTATTGCTAGAGAACATAATTTCTTCAAGAGCAGTGATTTAGAGTGCGACGTCTAAAGGGTTGAGAGATTATTTTGAGATCACGACCAGTTTTCTTCAATAGTCAACCCGATTCTATGCGTCTGTTTGCATTGATTTACTGCTGTTAATATCTCATCAACACGTGATTCAATTGCTCTCTCGCATTATCTTTGGAATTCTGCCAAATGGCAGGTTCAAGGTATATATTATTTGTCTCACTCTTCCTTTACTCTCACTCATAGAAAAGACATTGACTTCCAATTTGATTTCATCGAATAGACTACTTTGGTCAATTGTTAAGTAAGTGTGAATAACGAGAAACATATAAAACTTACGGTGAATTATCTTTTTTCTTTATGTGTAAATTGTTTAAAAAACCTAACGTTAACGTCAGTTTCCTCACTCGAAAGCGATGTCTGTGGCGGATTATGATGATGATGGTGATGATGATGATGATGATGATGATGGTGATGATGATGATGATTGATGATGATAATGATGATGATGATGATGTCACTATTGTCCATACAGCGCTAACGTTATGTATGCTTAATAGTCAATTCTTATATGGCCAGTGAGAATAGCTGTGGCCCTTTACTCCTACAATGAATAAAGTTTAATTATTGAATTTAATGCATTGAAACTGTAGTTAAATCTAGACATACGCTTCAAGTCAGAGCATGATAACTATCCTGAAAGAAGAAAAAAGGTTTCCAGAAACTTTACATTTTGTTATTCTTTGAGAATATTTATTTTTAGAATATTAGAATGGAACTTGTGATAAATCTCCGTCTACAGTGTGGTATTTTAACTCAGATGAAAATAGAATTTTAAAAATTACGTTTTAAAGAACTACAGTTTTAGTTATAAAGAAAGGCACTAACTGTACGTCAATTGAACTGCTAACCAAGCAGTTAAGTCACTTATTACCGACATCGTCACTGGCTGGAGTCAGTGGCGATGTCGATAAAATACTCGACCGCGGATCAGTATGTACGGGATTCATATCCTGGGCTCGCTCGTCACTGACATCGCTTTCGAGTGAGGAAACTGACGTTAACATTAACTTTCTCAGCTTTACAATTCTATTTAAATGCCTAGATGAGATTAAGAAGCGCACATGGTATTTATGATATCGTCAGTAGTAACTGGAAATGGGCGTAGCGTCAGATACAGATCTACAACAGTTTGCAGTGAGTCCCATTCAGTGGAAGCAGCGAAATTAAGCCATCGATCAGGCGGGAATTAAGCAAGCGATGAAGAGCTTAGGCGACATCACGAATCGAAGTGGAGGTGGGGTTAAAGGAGAGTGGAGGGGAGAACAAGGGGGAGGGTCCAAGGCTTATGTTGACCGGTGTTTGGCGAGTAGGCGCTGAAGTAATATTAAAATTGAAAATTGGGGAATACGAATAAAAATGTTACTTTCTATTCATTATCTGATGATTAACTTGCAAAAGTTAAGGTTAATAAAAGGATATATCAGTATATATATATATATATATATATATATGTGTGTGTGTGTGTGTGTGTGTGTGTGTGTGTGTGTGTGTGTATAGCACTGGCTGAAGCCAGTGGCGAATTCGGTAAGATACTCGACAGCGGACCAGTATGTGCGGGTTCAAATCCTGGTCCAGTCCAAAACTTGAACACGCACATATGGATACTCAGTGGAAAGTATAATCGATCCTACCACAAACCACAAAAATTAACAGAATAAACTTTGATCAAACCCAAGCAATTCTTAAATCATTACAAAATAGTGCCTATTAGCAGATCTAAATTATATTATAAATTATAATAGAAATTGCTCTATGGCATACTACTATTAATATATATAATATATACTCTTAAATCCGCGCCGGCTGCTATTGGAACGCCAACAAATGGCAACGATTACTAACAACCGTGGTGAGGAAAGGAGGAAATGAGAAAACTACAAAACAGCAACTAAGAAAAGAAACCATATAGCACATGTGGTATGTCATGTGTGTAACTATATGTAATAAAGAAGTACTACCTAGCTCGGTTATTGCATAATAACAGATTGACACTTTCTCTACGGAAGTTTTACTATCATTTAATTTATTACTAATTTTTCGTTTTTCGTGATGAAAAACAATGATCTCTCGATGATAATTCCGTTTCTTTACTCAAGATATTTCTCTCTTACGACGCACTTAACAATTGCTTGTCGGTCTACTAAATTCAAGTCGTCTTTGGTGCTGGCAATTCTGACTAGCATGGGGCGTCCAGTTCAAACAGACTTAAAGAAGACTTTTTGTCCGTTCTCTCCCTCAACTCTCTGAAAACTGAACAGCTAATGAGGGTATATCCCAGTCTAATGGGGTAACTCCCCGCTCCCACGTCCAGCTTACGCCCCCCCCCCTCCTCGCAATAAATCAGGAGCGGTGTTTGGCTGTGAAAATTCGTCGTCATATCGAGCAGTGGACTGATTGGAGAGTATAAAAAGAGAAATACGTCAGAGAATTTCTTAATATGATACCTAATATTTTAAGTTTTCATT
Source organism: Enchytraeus crypticus (assembly GCA_905160935.1). Taxonomy (NCBI): domain Eukaryota; kingdom Metazoa; phylum Annelida; class Clitellata; order Enchytraeida; family Enchytraeidae; genus Enchytraeus; species Enchytraeus crypticus. The sequence continues at coordinate 1,978,831 of CAJHZI010000705.1, read as the reverse complement.
ACCATTTAATTTATCTTTTTATCTTATTAATTACTAGATGTTGTTCTTTGCAGTAGCTGCTACATATTTACTCTGTATGTCAAGTTAATTGTTTTAAAATTATTATTATTATTATTAATATAATGAAATAATAGTTTTACAAACTTATTATAGCATATGAAACATCGGTTTTCTGTCTCAATTCAAAAGTCTAAAGTCTTCACGGACATGAAAGTAAGTACTTGTATAAGCTTACTTGTTCCTTATATAATATTTCTCAAATATTATCATGACATTGATAACGAATTGTCTAATGATGCGCATTACATGTATCTCTTAATGTGTTATCTTGACTGAATATGAAAATTAAAAACAAATCTTTATCTTAATTAGGCCTACTATAAACAAATTTATGTTTGAATTATTTTAATATAAAATTGATGGATTGCAAGAAGATGCACTAGACGGAAGAATTCTGTAAGTGGTGAATGAAGGGTTAGTAAAGGCCGAGGCAATAGGAAGTAGGATGATTAAATGGCTAATACGAAACGAAGTTAAAACATAGACATATATACGGAGGAGGATGTAAGATATCCGACTGCGGATCAATATGTGTTCAAATCCTGGGCTCGGCTGTTTCAGATTTCGCTTTCGAGAGATAAAACTGACGTTAACATCGGCTTTGCAGTTCTATAGAAACGAAATGAAAAGTAGAGAATGGAATCAGACCGAAAGGTTATAATTATGCTACATACACACGGTTAGGCGTTGCAGTGAGAGATAGATATTTGGCGTCGGTTACTATCTCGATCTTTCAACATAGCCTTTTCTTAACGAGATAGAATATCCAAGCCTCCATCAAGTTGCTTTATCCAAAACATTCATTTTTAGACATTCTCTATTCAGACTCTGTTTCGGAATTGCACATCCCTTCTGCTTCCGTCAGTTATTAGTCATGTTTAATTAATTAATTATTTAATATGATTATTATTATTATTTATTACAGTTATTAGTAACAGCGACGAGTTTTCTCGTTTATTTCTTGGTATCATAACAACTGATTGGTTTTTAGCAGTCGAATAAGTTAGATTGAAAAGGTACATTTTTATAAGTTTATTAAATCTTGAAGATTTTATAATTTGTAAACAATATTCTCAACCTTTTCTGATTGGTCTTCAAAATTGTTATATTAAGTTTTTGAATCTCAAAAATACTCAGTAATTATTAATGTTTTTAAATTTACTCAAAAATCCTTGAATCTCAGAATCTCAAAATTACTGGTCTTCTAATTTTAATCTGAAATTCTTGAATCTCGAAGTCACTCGGTAATTTTTCTGAAGCTCATTTAAATAAAAAAAAATCCAACCATCTATGTGATAAACAGAGCTAGGGAATTATTTTGTTAGTCGTTAAACCAGAAAAGACTAATACAGAAAAGGTCATTGCGGTCTATGACTAATTTTGTCATATGAACATAATGAAAGGATTAAAACTTCTATAGTTTTATTCGAAACTGACTGATTTTCGTAAAACGCATTAAATAGTGCTGATCGATTTTCATAGCATTCTGCAATAATACATGTACACGTCCAGTGCACTAATTTATGATCGTTTCAGACCCCATTTCTCTATTTCTTGGTAGTAATGAAGTTTTTATTCTCCGTGTTCTTAATTTAATTTCTTAAAATGTTTAGTGAAACTAGAAAGTCATACTACAAACAGAAAATATGAATAGCATGCATTGCATTAGATTATTTGAGAGAACACAGCATTTATTGATCATTATTCTCATGTTAATGTCATTTTTGCAAAACATTCTAATTTTGATATACTATTTATAGTATAGGCCTACTTATTTTATAAAATATCATAAATGTCCCAATCAAAAATAGTAAATCAAACGATTTAGTTCAATTAAGTAGCTAAGCGTTTGTCGTCACTGTTCAGAGGTTGGGTATATTTCGCTAAATACGAAAAAGCAAAACATATTGTGGTAGAACTGGGGATGAATTGAGAGAGGGGCCATCAAGAAGCTGAATCAATTTTCTTGCTAAAAGAATTCATGTAAAACTTTTTGTCCATATCCAAAGCCAGAGATTTTAAAGTTTTACTATTTAGATAAATTGCTGGGTATTAAATTAAAACATTAAACAGCGCAACAAAAACATCAAGTGCTGTGCCGAATGTAAGCTTAGAATTTGAACAACAAAACGTCGAATGTTAGACTGGGGCATGAAACTTTTCCAGTTAGTACTATGTTCGAGCAACAGTTCATCTCTACAAGCGAATGCATTAAGAAAACCCTGCGCACCCTACCATGCAAATGCAATCCACCAAGCAAACCCTTTATACTCTCGGCAAACACTTTACACTAATTTCCTCTAGGCACAATTGATATTTAATCCTTATTTTAATGGGGATTCTCCAGTGTGCACTCACCTTCCCTACGTCTCAGTGGTAGAGACGGGAACAAAACTTGTGTCCACTCGAGATCTTGATTTCCTTTCGCCGCTCAATATTGACTGATGACGAGTGCGTTAAAAGCCGGCCTTGTGTTTTCCAAGCGAAATTATTAATTTCTCCAGCCGTCACTGGCACAATCTGCTACTTTTCCACGTGGATTGCGGAGGAGAGTGGATCCTGTTGCTTGTATGTTTGCTTGTCAGACTGTTTAAGATCCTTTGTAGCGTTAAAAATTTCTTTTGTTTCTCTACCTCTCAATATAGCTCTGTATTTCTCTTTCTCTCTTTCTCTTTTTCTTTCTCTCTCTCTCTCTTTCTCTCTCTCTCTCTCTCGTAATCCAGTGGATGCCGATAGCTGGTCCAAGGTTCAAATATTTAGGCATATCGTCATTTAACGCTAATTTTAATGAGCACTGCAAATGATTTAAGGTGCAGAATTAGGCCTGACATGAACTCTTTCGTTAGAAACCTTTTTGAGTCAGTAGCATTATGGGTTTGGCATCTGATAGGGGATCAATAAGTTCTGAGTTAAATTTCAGATTTCAGAGTTTGGTCATCCTAGACAATATTTATAGAGAGAAAACTGACGTTAAGCTAGGGTTTAGCTATTTCGTTGTCAGTTTTGAGTTCTTCAGAATTCTTTGTGTTTTAAACAATCTTTGTGTTTTAAACAATCATCTTCTCTCAGAAAATTGTCTCTGTAATTTAATCAAATAATCAATCAATCAATAAGAATTTAACGTCTGGTTCCTCGGTTTATATTGCATAATTCTAATGATTATTTTCAGCAAGGGTATGGATGTCTTTATTTTACTATTTTGTTTATGACAACGTTAAAATGTTTCTAAGCAATATTAAGTATTACTAAATATTCCTCTGTAATTTTGTACATCCTTGTTAAACTTGTACTGTATGATGAGTTTTACTAGCCTGTGTGTACGTGCTTGGGTGTGTGTTTAAATGCTTCTGTTAGTTTATGTGTTATTTTGTGTGTGTACGTGATTGACTAGTGGACGTAAGATAAGTGTGACTGGATTGATGGCAAGCTTCCAGCAGAGGCTAGTCCTACAGTGTGTGTGTAAGAGTCCGGTAAAGTGCAGCCGGCGAAAGGTTTGACGTTAGATCGGTGTTGTTTCAAAGACAGCTCATGTGAGTAGGATTGAGAGCTTCATAAAGGCAAAACTAACGTATTTACTTTATTTTCATATCGTCAAGAGCACATTTAATGAAAATTTAATGTATGAAACAGATTTAATAGAGTAGTTAGATTTTAATTTATTTGGAGTAGTTTTGCCTTTCCAGAACTCTTTTTAAGACTAAATAAATTCATTCTCATAAAAGATGACTTCATCATAGGACACATTAAGGTTACTTCCGTTTCCTGTTCGCAATTATGAACTAATTTCGCTTATCAGTTGAATTTATGAAGAATCTGTAAGTATTTATATTTTACATTGAAAATTGAAAGCTATTATTCCGAAGATTTGTTATTGAAAAATATTTGAGCAGGTTATTAATGTTCAGGTTTAAATTCAAATACTTAGTGTTACTGTTAATGTGATGTTTCCAATGACAATTTTTGCTATTAATTTATAGCATTTAACTGTACAATAAACTAATGATATTTAAGATTAACCACAACTAACAACACTCGTCATAGGGAAATAATCATGTTGATATCTGTCACTTTTGCTACTTGTTTAATCGTTAGGTAATTTAGTAGTCCATTTATCGTGTAACCAGTCATGTGAATGTCCGAGAATTTTACTCTCAGATCAGCGCGGCCTGAAATCGAACCCACTAGAGTACAATTAACCGCAGGATCTGTCATTTAAAACGTCATGACTTTAATTGACGCCTCTAACCACTACGCTATGGAGACATTCATTAATTTTTAATAAACGATAATTAATGCGTAAACGAAATCCATTACAGCTAACGAATTCAATTAAACAGAATGGACTACATCTACGTTGATACTATCATATTCAGCAAACTACTATGATTATACTTAAGACAAATACTATAGCCTAGACTTTAAAAAATATTATAGAAATATATTTTAGATAATTACTACAGAATCTATAGTATAGATTATACTTCATGTAATCCCATAGATTATACTTCAGATATTACTAGAGAGTACAACTCAGATAGCTACTGTAGATTTTACTTTAGATAATAGCATACATGTACATTGTAGATTATACTTCTGGTAATTATATAGCATTGACAGAGACGGCATTCGTTTTACGATTTAAACACAAATCGAGAAAAAACTATCGTACAAATATGAATATGATAAACCAAACATAAAAGTAAAAAAAGTTAAAGCCCAGTTAACGTTTGTTTCAGGTCTCGCAAGTATTATCATGCTTTGAGGAGAGCTGTAGTTCTGAGCCCAACACCTACTGATCCGTAGTCGGATAACAAGCCAACATGCTACGATCCAGCTCAATATTCTTGTATTTATGACCACCTTTTATCATCTCTTTGACTTCAGGATTGTGTGATGTAGTACACATCTTGTGCAATCTCTCAGTTTATTTTTTTTTTTTTTTTTTGAAACTTATCAATATTGAAATAATTATTTTATTTTCCTCTACATTAAATCTCAATGTTAACTGACTAAACGGACAAAACGTCACTTAAAATCTGAAAACTACATGTATATTTCCGACGTGAAAATTGAAGTACATAGCATTTTTAACTAATGAATAATTAATGCTAGCAATATTATAACCCATTCTTTGATTTTAAAAGTAAAAAGCTAAACATATTATAGCAAAATGATCAGCTGTGATGACATCTATCTCTTTCAATACCACATGTTTTTAATCATTAGGCAGTCTAATAAGTTATCCATTTAACCAGTCATGTGAACGTCTGAGATGCTATTCTTTGATCTGCTCTGATGCCAAGACTTCAGGAACAGTCAATTAAAATGTCATGACATTTTCTGGTTCACTTGCACGTTGGGTTATTTACACAGCTTAAAATACTTGTCAATTTTATCCTACTCATACTGCGTATTGCAATTTTGTTTATTTCATGTAGTTTTTTACAGTACGGAGATTCCCTGGTGTTATTATACACTGTTAAAATGTAAACAATACAATTAGGCCTACTGCTGCTGTATTGGGAACTTCGGTTGTAAATTAACCTAGACATAAAGACGATGTTGTGGGTTGAACGTCATGGACTGATGCCAGAATGACTTCTCTTCAAGAAGGGATTTGGGCAAAATGACAGAACAAGATCATCTGAAAATATTACAAATATATAGGAAAGTTAAGTATGAAGCTGAAAATATTACAGATAATATAGGAAAGTATATAGGAAATAGTATATAGGAAGTTAAGCGGGATGCTTTATGTCTATTTGAGGCAACTGTTCACTAACGAGAAAGATATCAGGGAATTCACATCAGCCTGATTGCAGACCACAAGACAACTCTACAGAGTTGTATGTATCATCTCTGCGCAGAAAACGCGTTTATCGCTGGTGACAACTAGATACCTCTCGCTAAATGCATCTCCTAGCTAGGACAGATGGCGCTAATTCAATTTCTCTGATCGGAAGGCATGTACGGCAGCTGTGGGTGTCGCCAAAGATTTATCAGATGAGTTAAGCAGTGAATCTATTATAATTTAGTTTGTTTCTCAAAACGCTATTAATATTAATACTATTGAAAGCGTTGATTTTTAATGATGCTTTTTGGTATTATTATTATTATTGTTAATTTTATTTTTATTTTTATTATTATTATTATTTATTATTATTACTATTGCTATTACTATTATTATTTATAGCGCTATGGTTACTGTAAGATATACAAGTTATATATTAAGTTGTTATTTGAATGTGAAACGTGGACATAAAGAAAGAAGCTATCAGAAAACTAGAAGCATTGGAAATGTGGTTATGGAGAATAATGGAAATAATTAGGTGGGCTGAAAAAAGAACAAATGAAGAAGTTCTGGAAGGAGTCGATGTAGATAGTTAATAAAGTCGATCAGAAAAGGAAAGAAAATCTTGATAGGATATAACTATAGGGGGAGGGTTGATAGGGTTGTTTGTGAAAGGGTGTAATAGAAGGAAGAATGGAAGGGAAAAGAGTTCGAGGAAGACCTATACACGGGATGCTGGATGATCTGCTAACAAATTTATACATAGAGATGAAAAGGAAGGCTGAGAATAGAATTGATTGGAAGAGTTATATTCCATGGACCTGCCGTTAGGCAATATGTGCACAAGAAGAAGAAGTAAGTTATTGTTTCATTTATTACATAGTTTAATTAATGGAAAATTATTTAACTAATCAACTAGCTACTATATTATATTTACTGTTATTATTAATAATCTATACCTACTTTCATTATAAATATAAAATAATTTTAGAACTATTCTTTAATGTTACAGGTTAAAAAGACCTGCACTAAGATGAAGAGTTTAGGATTTTGCAAATATCCAGAATGGAAATGATCCAGATGGACTGGCCACGACCTTGAGAATAGGAATAAAATGCTCCACTTTGTAACTAAGCTAGTGTCAAAATAGCTCGTTGTGCAGAGCGAAAGGTAGGTAAAGAAATTTTAATTGACCAATACTGAGATGAATTGAACTAACATAATTTTGATTCTGTACCGGAATGAGTAATGGTTAGAATAGTGCGACGCGCTTTTAGTCTGTTCATATTAAATTCTGCCTCACTTCAGCCATCTTGATGTCTAAATATAACGTAAACACGTCCTGCTTGTACTCAATAAATATATTTATACTATACAGTAAGGTCTTTGGAAACGTTCACTTGTAGATGTGACTCTTTAAAACGTCTGCTCCTTTCTCTTTAGCATGTCCTTTCAAGTCGTTTTGGTGAATCGATTTGTAGTGACATGTGACGGGAGATGTTATTCCTCAAAACTCGTTCCCTCCTTAAGATGCTTTCTATTTTTTATATAGGCAACCATATTTGTTTATTAAACTAATTGGTTAAATATAAAATTCATGTATATAAATACGATATATGTATATATGTATACACACAAATAAATATACGTGTACTGTATGTAATTTGCACCTGTATACGTAGGCCTATACATGTACAAATGTAAAGGTACAGTATTTGCGAACCTTTAAATATACATGTATTTATACATGCATACAGTATATACATATGTATATTCGTGTATGTATAACATTGTATATACGTATAATTTACATGTATATATATGTATATATATATATATATATATATACAGTATATATATATACATACAGTATATATATATATATATATATATATATATATATATATATATATACAGTATATACATGTGTAAATGTATATAAGTATTACATTAAATAGTTACTGTAACTAGTATTCCTGTAACTATAGTATTTTCAAATAACTGGTGAAGTACGTAGTTACTGTTGGTCAAAAGTAACTAACTCGAATAACTAGTTACCTTTCAAGAAACCAGTAACGCATAATACTAACTGTTCGTTATTTATAGTTGCCAGTGCAGTAGAGACCTGCGCGGGGTGAAAATTTTAACCTAACCCCGCCCCGCGGGGTGAGACATGGTTCCATCCCCACCCCGTCCTGAAAAAATTGCTTCCGTCCCCACCTCGCCCGGCAAGCATTAATTCCAAACCCCGCCCCGCACCCGTGTAACTTATTCCTGACCCCGTTCCACCCCGCAATGAAAAATTTTAACATGTATTTCAAGATAATACATTTTATTATTATACATGTAACAAGTACATTATATATATATATATATATATATATATATATATATGTGCAGAGGTTAAAGAGGGAATTGATAGCTAGGGGAACGGTCACAATTTTTCGGGCCCCCCGCAATGTATTTACAGGTTTCCAATTATCTAATATGGGCCCCTCTCGGGAGGATAGTGCATCAGAAAAAATGAGAGCCAGAGGAATGCTGTTCTTCTAGCTATGCTTCCTCCCAATTTAACCACTATGTATGCAGGGTAACCACTCTCCAGACCACAACAAATTTCCTGATTTTTCCCTGACTTTTCCAGTGTGCCTCGACATTTCGTTACCATCGCAGCATCGATTTCTATTTTGGGAAACAATGTAAGAATGGTTTCTAAACAATATGCACTTTGCTATTACATTTTACACTGATAGATCTACAGTGTATAAAATTAGGCAAGTATTAGCATGTTACCCATTACAAACACATGGCCTATAATAAATGTTTAATGACTGCTTCCTATGCAATTTTGCCAACAATAGGCGTCATAGTGTTTTAACTTTTCATACTAAAAATGTTAAGAATGCCAAAATTCTATTTTCCCTGACTTTTTCCATTTTCCCTGACCACTTTCAAGTTCCCTGTCTTTTCCCGGTTTTCCAGAAGAGTGGTCACCCTGTGTATGTGGGTGTGTGTATTTTTAAGTGGATTAGTACAATACTCAAGTCTTAAAGAATATTCAAAATTAGGAATCCACTAAACCGATACTTAATGCCAATATTTCTAAAATAACTGGAATTTTATGAAACTGATCAAGCATAAACTTAAAATTGTAGCTAAGCACAGTAATTTTTGCTACAACACTACATCTGTTACATAATTTAGGGAAATGGTTCCTTAATTTATAAGCTCTTATACCTAGTAAAATATTACAAAAAACATTACAAACCATTCTTATAATTGTAGCATCATATTAGACACGCTGATGTTTAATAAAAATATACATATTATATATATTAAAGAATATACATGTAGAGCAAATAGTCCACTTCCAGATAAGCCTATTTTGTTGTTTTGTTAAATTTTCAAGTATTCTGTTTGAAATAAGAGATATCAACTTCACTCTTAATCACACAAAAATACTAGAAATAGCGACGCTTTAACTAACTCTTTAGACTAATATCTAAACCTAAGTAAAGGATTCAATAGATCTTTTCGGTAACAGCTATAAATAGAACATCGTGGACACCAAATATAAACAGTGGACTAGAAAAAGTAAACACTGCATAGTATACTATTGAAATGTACTAGTTCCTCATAAAATTTCTAATACAAGTTTTCTTTAGAAATGCTATTTACTTTACAACCTACTATACGAATATTAATTAAAGAATAACTTAACACTTATAGTTTAACTCTTTCACCCATTATAACGGTATGCATGCATTATAACGAAGTTAAAATATAGACCCATTACATTTACATGTAAATTTATGTATCAGATGTCAACATAAACAAACCAGTGTTATCATACAACAAAATATGTTTTCAATTACAGAACTGATCCATTGTAAACACTATGTTTTCATTTTTTTCTAAACACGTTTTATATATACAAAAATTTCAACCAAGGCCATGAACTACTTAAAACGTGACTGTTTTCTGAATAATATTACCATTATTTGCTTGATTTAATCATCGCTTAAATTTTTTAATTATCAAGTGCTGCTATATTTTTTAAATAAGCAAATGGTGAAAATGAAATTACTGGACTACAAAAAGGCTCATAAAGATTAGAATATCAATGAATGAGATTTCTGAAAATGGGGAGATATAGAAAGGAATACCAACAGATCGCGCTGGAAATGAAGGGCTTCCTATAAAAAATATAAATGTTGACACAACAACAAAAACAACAACAGAATACTAGCACTTATTGCTAGTATTATGAAAGTAAGCAAATAAGCGAAAAACATAAATTGACAATATTTAAATCAAATAATACGTTGCTGTTTTACCAACTAACCCCGCAGGGGCCCCGTATATCCAGCCCCCGACCCCGCGGGGGCCCCGAAAACCCAGCCCCCGACCCCGCAGGGGCCCCGTTCGAATTCATTCCAACTCCGCGGGGCCACGGGGACCCCGCGGGTGGGGGCCCCGAGCCGGTCTCTACAGTGCAGTACCGCTTTGTTCAGTCTCTTATTCACAGATTAAGCTGCGTTGAGTCTAGTCTGAGACTTAGCCTGAGACTGAGACTGAGATTGAAACTGAGAGACATCGTGACCACAGGCGAGCACCTACCAATGCTCTACAGGCTGAGGCTAATACTATCTACAAAAAAGTGTACACAATTACTGCACCTACTGTCACCTTCAAATGCCAGTGAAGGTATATTTCTGTTTTATACTCGGCTATTGATGAAAGCGCTGTGGAGTCTGAACTAGACTTCTACTTAGATGATTCTACCCTTTATATGCCCCGCCTTCTGCGCTATCCACTTGTGAGCAAAGTTTTTGCTCTGAAAATACAAGTCTTTCATCCAATGCACCAGTGAGATATAGTTCAGCATTATCGAACAGATACTTACACAAACTGTCTGGCTGATGAGCGCCTTTTAAATGATTCTTCAGCTTAGCGTAAATCAAAGAGCATTTGGAGCTGCTATTTGAAGAGATGTGACTGAATTCACTCTGACATCGCTTTCGAATGAGGAAGCTGACGTTAACCTTAGCGTTACCAGCTTTTTGCTTTTAGTAGATATTCTGCAGTTGCCTTGAAATTGAATGGTAACTTTCAGTTTTCATGCGAAATAAATTCGTCTGAATTAAATTTTATTTTAAAATAAATTAGTCAGCATGGAAAAAGTTAACTACCTAGATATTTCTCTGAGTAAGAACACAGCAACTAGTAAAGTAACTAGTACAGTAACTAGTAAAGTAACTAGTACAGTAACTAGTAAAGTAACTAGTACAGTAACTAGTAAAGTAACTAGTACAGCAACTAGTAAAGTAACTAGTACAGTAACTAGTAAAGTAACTAGTACAGTAACTAGTAAAGTAACTAGTACAGTAACTTGTAAAGTAACTAGTACAGTAACTAGTAAAGTAACTAGTACAGTAACTAGTAAAGTAACTAGTACAGTAACTAGTAAAGTAACTAGTACAGTAACTAGTAAAGTAACTAGTAAAGTAACTAGTAAAATAACTAGTAAAGTAACTAGTACAGTAACTAGTACAGTAACTAGTACAGTAACTAGTTACTTTTTGGAAAAACAAAATAACTAAATTTGTAATTAAATTGAGTAACTATAAATTTTACTTTTGCACTCAAGTAACTTGTAATTATAACACACACATAATTGTGTGTGTGTGTGTGTGTGTGTGTATATATATATATATATATATATATATATATATATATATATATATATATACGTATATATATGTGTGTACATTGGCTTTTTGGTTCTCACTATTATGTGTATTTTATTATATATTGTTTGTTTTATTTTAAATTTTGATAGTAGAGTGATGCCCTGGTACGACACCTCTGTTGAGTATTGAACTATAAGCAAGGCTTTGAAAGCTATTGCAGAACAATGATCATTTTGCAGGCAAACCATTAGAAACTAAACGAATGTTAGTGATCCATTAGCTCCTAGGTGAAACGACCTTTGATAGAACCAAAAATATTCGTAAAAATACGACACAAGGTCTTTAATGGATGCCTTTGACTGGAATGTATACCGCACAAGAAGTGGCATACTGTGTTTACACAAGAAGTTACGGTCAAATACTTAGCCTATCTTAACATATCAAACACATTTCTTTAGGTAATATTGTATTTAATAATTAATTATGGCTTCGTTTTGGAATACTATAGCATATAGGCATATATTTAACCTTGCGATATTTTTATTCGAATGAACAAAACTACCCCTATTAACCTGAAAAGGACAAATAAATTCTTACATTTTTATGTAGGTACCCATGATAACTGATTGCAGCCTCTAACAAGCTTGGTTACTTTACTCTCCTCGCTAATCGTGGATAGCTCCAGAAATATAGCAAAACAAAACACACTTGTCAAAACTTATATTCATCTATCCCTCAGAATCTCTCCTGAGGTTTGATATTTCAAGCTTTCAGTTTCCTTTCCTTTGGTTCGTTAATTATTGATTCAATTTTCTCGGACAACGTGACTGAAGTATTGAGAAATCAAACGTGGAGCAACAACTAAAAGCAAAGTCTAAGAATCGGGGGCACGCTTCAGTTTCTTCACGGTTATGCCGACTATCATATTGCAGTGTCGTTTCAGACTCCAGAGGAATCGGATAAATATTCAGGGAGCAGCATTGCCCGACGCATCCCTCTTCGGATCTCAGAATCTTATTTTCATAGGAATTTCGCATAATTCCGAGCGTCCATTGTTACATCCGCTTTCTTCTGAGAATCTACTGCTGTGATTAGTTGATTTGCCTTGTACAGTATACTGTAGTTCCTTTAAATAATCATTTATTAATGGCGCCAGTGGGCTGAAGCCAGTAGCGAAGTCGGTATGACACTCGACCGCAGATCAGTATATGCGGGATCAAATCCTGGGCTCGATCGTCACTAACATCTCTTTCGAGTGAGGAAACTGACATTAGCCTTAGCTTTAGCTTTGCTTTTACATTTTATATAGTCATTTCTGCAGTTTTTAATTTAGGACTTACGTAAAGTTTAGGTAGGAATTTCTGCACATGCTTTTTAAATGTAAATTTATGCTCAATAAACTTCATCTCTGAAAATGATCGCCATTGAATTATTTCCATAACGAATGTTTATGATTTTAAAATTGCACAACGATATATTTAATGACTACGTTAGCTCTATCATTCACCCAGCGTCTTTCCATCAAGTCAAGAAAAGCAAAGGCTTGCAGGCTTGACGGTCCATTCTGACTGAAGATGCAGATGAAGTTGAATCTCTTTTTTATCACAGATTCTAATGCTAAGTAACTAGCATAATTTGAGAGTATATTATTCCAGGTCCGAAAGAAAAGTTGAATCTAGAGCAATTGAGCACACAGGACCCGCTTTTACACAGTTACAATTAAATATGTGTGAAAGTGAGGCCAGTGTGGCTCTTTTACTCTCCAATCTACACTCGATGAGGCATCTAATCTACATCTGGTTCAGCAATCGTTCACCTCTGTATTCTGAAAATAAAGTTAATAGCTTCGGCATCGACTCAAGGAGTAGGCTGTATGTTTGTGTTGACATGTAAAGAGTTACAGTTAATTATGCCGTGTTATGGAAATGAACACAAATCAATCAATCAATAAGAAATTAGCGTCCGGTTCCTCGCCATAAGGCAATGTCAGGGACGTCTCTTGCAGACTCTACACAAGCAGGCGCCAAAGTACCACACGATGACGACTGAGTACACAGAGACCACAAGAGAAAGCGATATCAAAACAGTGCAAGTTCAGGATCCAAAGTAATAAGAAATTGAGTCTGAAAATCATCAGAAGTCGTCGTTTGAAGCTCGTGCACTAGACAGTTGAACCGAGGATGATAGCGGAGGCCTCGTATTGGTACTGAGAATGATAACGGACGTCTTGGATTGGTACTGAGAATGACAGCAGACTCCTCGTATTGGTACTGAGGAGGATAGTGGA
>CAJHZI010000705.1:1905000-1962500 GCA_905160935.1 Enchytraeus crypticus | reverse complement strand
CAGGTCCGGAGATGTCGTTAAAGATCAGGAGCAACAGCTTTTGATTCGAGCCCAGTGTATGACATACGTTCTTGTAGTACACTTTTTCGTATGTCTACAACAGTCCAATGTATGATATACGTGCATGTAGTACACTTGTTCGCATGTCTACAACAGTCCAGTGTATGATATACGTGCATGTAGTACACTTGTTCGTATGTCTACAACAGCCCAGTGTATGATATACGTGAATGTAGTATACTTGTTCGTATGTCTACAACAGTCCAGTGTATGATATACGTGCCTGTAGTACACTTGTTTGTATGTCTACAACAGCCCAGTGTATGATATACGTGAATGTAGTATACTTGTTCGTATGTCTACAACAGTCCAGTGTATGATATACGTGCCTGTAGTACACTTGTTTGTATGTCTACAACAGCCCAGTGTATGATATACGTGCATGTAGTACACTTGTTCGTATGTCTACAACAGCCCAGTGTATGATATACGTGCCTGTAGTACACTTGTTCGTATATCTATAACAGCTTTTAATCCAGGCCCTACTAGGTATCATTCTCTCTCTATCTCTCTCTCTCTCTTAGTACACTGCCTACTGGCAGGTCCATGGTATATAACGCCTCCACTCTAGGAGGCCAGCCCTTTGTATGTGTATGATGTATTATTGTATTTGCTCGTATTACGACATCTACTCTTACGTCAACAAAGATATCAAGTTTGAAATGGAGTCTAAATGGTTTTTAATGGAATTATTAGTAAGCAATTTCACCTCGACGTTTTACACATGAATCAAGATTTGTAAGTCCAGAACATAGAAAATGATTAAGTTCAAAAAATATCAGATAGATCTTTACATTATAGCCTTAAAATGTTAAACTTATTCTGACCCACTCTGTCCCTTTAGTTTTGTATCCTTACATGTATCTCTTCTGCATGAATGTTTTCATTTGCTGCTGGTAGCATTTATGTCGTTCAGTAATGAGTTCCAAATATATAATGTTGAAATGTAATGAATTAAAGAATATTTTCTCTCATTCCATCATGTCCCTTCAAATGTTATGCGCATTTTTTCGTTCGATTCGCACAGTACATCTAATTTAGCATTAGAATGGCAGCAAAATAGCGGCTAATAGTGCAAATTAAGGCAAGCATAACGCGCTAGGCACTTATAAGAACCCAAGAAGTCAAATGATAAAATCTTGAATATTTAACCTTCCAGACAGACAGAGTGACATTCCATACGTTTAAGACATTTGTTTTAAGGCAAAAATTATAACCTTTCCTTCATCTACTTGATGAGTTAAATTACGTAAGCTTAGTTTAGGTTGCTCAAGTATATATTGCATGGCCTTTCGCCGTATGAAATCTATTTGTAGTAGTACGCTCGTAACATTACAAACTAAAAATTCTGTAATCCATTTGATACATACATTAAATTATAATATCATAATATAGTCCACGTAAAACCTGAGAGTCTCCAGAAATAGTATTTAATACAACCTAGGCTCTCCATTGACCTCTGATTTCTATTTTGTCGTTTGATTTTGCTTAAGCCTCTCTTCGTGCAGGTAGAGTATTTCTAATATCCGGAAAATTTCATCAACTTTCATCCTACAACAACTGCTAAAAGCACTCTGGACAAACAATGTGCCATACTAAAAACCTGCTTTCGTTCATTTCATAACGTATCAACTTCAGTTGTCTGTAATGTAAGAGATGGTCCTAAATATAATGTATAATTTTTCTGTAGCAGAGGTGGACATGGGTCGGGGTTTACCCATGGGTTGGGTTGAGTTGGGTTGGGTTTACCCATGGGTTGGGTTGGGTTGGGTCTCGATATTTGGCGATATGCGTGAGTTAGGTTGGGTTCAGTAATGTCAACTTTCAAAATGAAGAGAAATTACACAATAAAAGAATAATAAATGATATGACAATTTTGCAGCCTACCTTTGAGATTCACTAAACAATTCGAGAAGGAATAGGGGTGGGAGGTAGGGAGTGGGCTGATTAAACCAACTGAAAGTTGGATTTTGACATCGGCAGAACAAGGAAGCGATGGTAGTAGTTTCATTCAAATATATTTTACGATGTTGCAATGCAATTTCTAATTATAAAACTGCTTGGTTTTACCAAAGAAACACTGTATTTCCAACGATCAATTCTCGTAAAACATCTTAGATTTTAGTTGAGTGTCAATTTTCAGAAAGAATGTGAATGTTGCTTAGATGTTAATTAGTGACGCTGTTGCTGAATTGATATAGTGATCGTAAAGCTCAACTTCAAAAGATCTGTTAAGACTATAAGGGCGATCGCCAGCCACTATATGTCCTTGAGTCTGTTGATTTCTCCAAAAGTTAGGTCCTCTATATTCAGTATGAGAAGCTAAGAAAAAACATCGTTTAATTTTCTCAATAAAATTAAAAAGTTCAGACAACTTTCCCTCTCAGGGAAAGATGCCCTAGTTCCCTTCTCCTACCCCTCCCTATTTCACTGTCATACATTTTATACGCTACTGAAATTATCCGACATAGCCACTGGCTGGAGTCAGTGGCGATGTCGGTAAGATATTCGACCGCGGATCAGCATGTGCGGGGTTCAAATTCTGGACTCTCCCGTCACTGACATCGCTTTCGAGTGAGAAAACTGACGTTAACATTAGCCTTGCCAGCTTTTTCCTTCCCAAAAGCGGGTAAAAATTAGTCTAAGCCATTGGTACGCGATTCAGTGTAGCCCCACTCCAGGGGCCGAGGATAGTACTGAACATTTTGTGAGTACACACCCCCCGATGTTCTTTATAGTTTTGTTAGTGATTTTTTGCAATAATCCGTACATTTTGGCCGTTTTATTAGAAATGGCTATGGGTTGGGTTGGGTCGAGTTACGAGTTGAAGTTTCTGTAGTGGGTGGGGTTGGATTGGGTCCAGTAAATGATGGGTTGGGTCGGGTTGGGTTGCCAAAATTGGCAACCCAACCCGACCCCGAGTAATAATTTAACAATTATTACTCTAAGATTGTAATAATAGATTATACTTTACTTCTAAAAGTTAAAATAAATTAATTGTACTGTGTATTTATTACATTCCTTTTCACCGGATGTTCTACAGAGCACCCCTGTCGTTCTCAAGGCAACGAGGCATTTTAAAATGGCGTCTCCCTTATATTTATATTGTTTCTCGACTGATGGCGGAGTTCCATTGTTTTGTAAATCTTACGGCCATAAACCGGTATAACATCTACCTAATTGTGCCAGAATTTATTTCTAATAAATACTAATTTACTGTTAATTAATTATTTACGCAAAGACATTAAACACTTCCGAAATTTAGATCAAGCAAAATAGGTTGTTTATAGTTTTAATCTACTTTTATTGTAAAATTAATGTTATTACATCTATATTGTTGTTACTTTAAAGTTAAGTAGCCCACTGACAGTAATGGGCAATAACTCTGTTTTTTGTAAAATTGTTTGAGTTAGCTCAAAGGTAAGTTTAACTCAGATGAAATAATACATATAAATTTGAATTAATCAGAACTCAAAAGGGTCTTTTCCTAACTCATTTCTTAATCAAATGCAACTCATTTATCAGTTTATAAATAAAATGCAACAATAGTCCTGTCTACAATATCTTGAACTTTGATTCTCATAATTTCTGGAAAACGGTCCATGCATGACGTCTTAAGGAGTTTACTTCTTAAAATTTCTTTGCGTAGAATAAATTTGCATAGCTATTTTCTGTCAATGCAGTCTAGTCAAGCTCGATTTCATCTGTATCACCTCTGTATCATAAGATTAAAAGGGTATATAGATCCAAAGTGTCATCTTTAAGTTAACTCGCCCAATACTGTGTACTTATATATCGCAAACATTAGGTTTAAGGAGTAAGTAAATTTAAGGCTGTATATTTGTCTCCTGTTGTACTAATTCTCCCCTGCGTTGTGCTTGGGTGGTTTAGGGTTTCAGTAAGCACTATATATTTGTTGTCATTGTTATCCCTCAACTCTCTGCTTAAAGCCGTTTAAAAGTTTGTAATATTTGCACTATACACTGGTCACTGGTGATCGATTAAAACATTTTCCATGAATAACTTGATGTTTTGGAATTCATTACCTTTTGTTTATGAATTTTTTGTGACATTTATTGCATGATATTATGCATAGTCATGTGGATAAATATGTTGTGCTTCATATTTGTTCATTATTAATATGCAGTGACCACTTTTATATCATTGTATTTGATTAGATTATGCACATGTATATATGTATATAGTTGCAAATACTATTGATAACTTTCTTTATTCTTCAGCTCCCTCTGCCAATAATTGGTTCCCTAAATAGTGTAGATACATTCTGCTCATCTGTTAATTCTACATTACATTCAACGTGCTCCGATGATTTCTTGGTTGTGTGGAAAAGATATGTTGACAGGTTTGTATTGAAATACCTAATTATTTTAAAACTTGAATTTATAGAGAGCTCCTGTTTTTTTTCAGTTAATTATTTTCTATTGCATATTTGTATTTCTAGTCTTCTTGTACTGGCATATATCGATCATAACTTCTTTAGTCGTCTAGTTTTCATCTCACTGTGGCATTTTCAGCAATTTTGTTCAGCACATTGTGTCCGAAAAACTTCATCTGCTGGCGCCGTATTTTATTCAATGAATCACGACCAGGTGACATTCTTTGTAAAACTATTCATTTGTAACGTGATCTATAAATATATTCTTAAATTAGCGCCGGCTGCAATTGATGCGCCAACAAAGGCAACGATTACTAATAACCATGGCATATATTGTAGCTTTTCATAACATTTTGATAATGTTCAACCATGTTTCTCAATTTGCAAACAACATCGAGATTGAGTAGTTAAAAAATGTGAATCACATTTAATCTTCATTTTTTGTGTTTGTTTGTTTGTCATCAACCATTGTTATCTGTACCAATACAATTGCTAATAAGGACTAATAATTTTACTTATCTTGTTAAATTAATTAACCAGATTGGTCTGCGATTATTCGCTTCACTTAGTTCACTACTACTGTATTCCGGCGATGAACTGAAAGTGTGGAAAGCATTATTTTGCATGTTATGCTTAGTATAATTATTATAATGTATAATCACAATTATCATTGGGGAGGAGATTTAGCACGCGCAGTTAGTTGCGTTTCAATTGAATGAAGTAAAGCCAAGTTGCACACGGTTAGTACATTGTGGGCAACCACTTTGGAAGACCGAGTGTCGATAGCTTTGAATGGAAACAATCTCCAGGGTTTTGGAAGTTATTCTTAAATCTGCGCAGCTGCTATTGAAATGCCTCCAAAAGGCAATGGTTACTAATAACCATGGAGAAGAAAAGGAGGAAATACCAAAAACTTCAAAAACAGCATCTAAGAAAGGAAACTATGCAGCACATGTGGTGTGTCATGTGTGTAACTATACAGGATCAAAAATTAAAAAAATCATTGCACTGTATTATTATTGATATTGTATAGAGTATCTTTGTGCAGTTGAAGCATTGTATTGTATTGTACTGTATTGTTTTATATTAACTAATACCTTTATAATATTGAACTGTAATTTCTGCAGGATTACATTGATACTAGTACTGAGCAATCAGAATGATGGTTCTTGGTTTGCTGAACAATTACTGGACCTTGTATTTAACGCAATGGTGCTGCTGTATGGGTTAGATGATATCACCAACATGAAGACAGATCTGCAGGTATCAATAGTATTCTTCCATACATATTGATTTTAATTGTATATAAATTCAATAGAGAAATAATTGTTAATTACTACGTATATTTTTATAGAGTTAAGAGTTTGAATAAGTAAAAGTATACAATAAAGGGTTTACAGAGTCCAATAATGGATTCTATGGCAAATGAATTTCAAATTACGTGAGATTTAGAATTTATTATCAGTGGATAACCACGAGTGGATGATTGCTTGATAATAAATCAACAGAGCATTGATTCAAAACTCTGTCAGACGATCTCTTACCGTATCCCTTGTGGTACTAAAACAGACGTTAAACTGTATAGCGTTTAACTAACAAATTAATTTAACTAATTGATAAGTAGGTGATTAATTGAATTGCTGGTTAACTGATTTAATTGATTAATTTATCAATTTTATCCCAGCAACATTCCCCCATCTGGACACCAGCTTGTCCCATGAGCACGCTCAGACAATCCCTCTTCAATCAATCAATTCATTTGACAGTTAATCGGTCGATCAATTGATAAATTAATCAATTAAATCAGTTCACCAACAATTCAATTTAATAAATTAACTGTATAGCGTTTCTTAAAGTAAAGAGCTTTAATGTTTGATAGGAAGCATGAAAAGTACAAGCTTCCTCAAAAATAGCTTTGATTTCAACTTTTTTACAAGGCTCACATAACTACACTCACACTAACTTAATGCAACTATTATCTAATTATTATTTGTATTGTCTTCTCTCTCTTTCTATCTCTTTTTATTTAATCTAGTACACTCCATCCATGGTAAATTCATAGTGAACATGTTAATACATTATTAGAATTAATTTGTCTGCAGAAGGAGATATACACTATAGAATATGTGTAGTTGAAGCTATGGACGAGGATAGCTAATGCAAGAATATAAATTTCATTAACGCTTGTAATTTGTATCTTTTATGAGCTTTTTGGGAAAAGTATAGCGTGTCATAAACTTTAACAAAGAGAACGTAAAATATAAAACAGCAACAGTAAAACAACAACATCATATAAAACAATAATAGTAAAATTAAAACAACAACTGAAATGTATGTTCAGATGTGCCACAGGCTGTTAGACAATCTAATGAATGCAACTGTCCAGTCCGCTATACCAATGCTAACCTCAGCAGCAAGTGCTATATGTGGACCAGAGACGCTAATTCTTCAGGTTTGATAATACTTCCTAAGTACTAAACAAATACCTGTAATGTATTAAATAAATTTTTCACCTTAATGTTTTCTTTAATAAAGGTTTACAATACTGACTGAAAGTATTGTTTACCTAAGTAAACATTCTTTTGCCAAAATTTATGTTAGACAATATATTTGGATAAATTTTCTTCATCGTAATAATAGTTATTAAATTTTAATTATTTTTCTTATTTTAACCTTTATTATTGTGTAAATATTTTCTATTTTAATCTTATATTATTTATTTTAATTTTGTATTTACTAATTATAAAAATTTTTTGCTTTTATTTATTAATTTGATTATTATGCTATTTTTGGATTTTCATTTGTTAAATATTTTTGATTGATTTATTTTTTAGTAGTACTGTTAATTTTATTTTTATTTTGCTATCTCAGGCAAATTTGGAGGCATTTTCAGAAGCTGGACAAAGCAAGTTTGCCTGTCTAATCGTAAACGATCATATAGCTGTAATGAACAACGCTTCTATTACATTGTCAGCCATAGAGCTGGTTCTGATACAGCAGCTTGTTAAGTGTCTGCCACCTTGTTCTGCTAGAGATATGCCTGTGTTCCTTCCACAGCTCAGTCCACAGGTGAGAAGATATGACGATAGTGTGATCTCCTTGCCTAGACTAGAATCATCATCATCTTACTTTGAATCCCAGTTCAACCAGGGTCGGGGTACGATTAGTCTGTCTCAAATCCTCTCTGTACCACATCACATAATCAGTTAATCCCCTATTTGAGACTTTTCCTTTCTTTTAAATTTTTGTAGCAATTTCTGGAGCCTAGCCGCTCACCAACCGAATGCCCTTTCTGACGTTGGCATGGATCTTAGTGCTTTAATCATGAGGTAATCTGCCTAGACTAGAATGATAAAGCATCATTTTCATGGCTTAAATATTATATCAGTTGCATTGGAACTTATGATTTGAACCTTGCATCTATTGACACACAGTTGAGAATAAGGCAGGACGATGGGTGCTAGTAAAATTCACATGCTGTTAATGCCTGTTAACTGAATCATAGTGAGCTCACTGTGTCTGTTACTCTGTGTATGCAACAACCTGCAGGCTAGGCTCTGGAAATCCTGAAATCTCAATACCATTTCATAGAATCAATTCAAGGATTGAAATTAATTAATACATTCATCATCATCATCATCATCATCTTCCCTTGAATCCCAGTTTATCTAGGGTCGGGATACGAATAGACTGTCTCAAATCCTCTCTGTCCTACATCATATCATCCATCAATCAATCCCCTATTTGAGACTGTAATTGTTTCCCTAGATATTTCTAATCATTTCAATAATTATTTCTTGATATTCCTAGTTATTTCTAATCATTTTTATAGTTATTTATAGATATTTCTAGTTATTTCTGATCATTTCTACAGTTATTTCTACATATTTCGTGATATTCCTAGTTATTTCTAGTTATAAACTCTAATCGCTGCTATTCTCACAGGTGGCTCATCGTTTATTAACGTTCACTCTGCTCCCAGGAGTGCAGGTTCTACTGATATGTGGGGCCACTCCGAGTCTTGCAGACCTGGAGAGAAAGGTGGAAGCCTACTGGCAGAGTGCTGTCAACTCAATCTCAAATCTCTTGTCTCTCTCTCCTCGCAATCTCTCTTCAGCCATCAAACTGGACGGGAATGCGCTGGGGTAGATAAAGTGATTCTCTCTCGCTAAATTATGTATGCGTGTATGTGCATATGTGTGTGTGAGTGTATGCATGAATGTGTACATGTAAGTGTGCATACATGGGTGCATGTATGTATGTATATTTGTGCATAGCTGTATACCTGTGTGTAAGTTTATATGTGAGATACTTGTGTGTGTGTGGTATGTTGGTGAGTGTTTAGTTTTTCTTATGTTCTTCTTTTTGAAGCCTATCAACTTGTCAAGGTTTGTATCTTTTTTTCCCTTCACATCTCTATGTATTAAGGTATGAAATTACGTCAAAAACTGGTGTTACAAGTCTTTGTGACTTCCTTAAGCAGTATAATTATTGTTAAGTTAAATATTTGATTATTTCTCTAGCGCTCTCTCCGTCTGTCACAGTAGTGTCTAACGGCAGGTCCAATGTAGGCTCTCGCTAAATGATTCTTTCTCTATCGCTGTCTCCGTCTGTCACAGTAGTGTCTATTTATAATCAACGGATGAGGAACTAGAATTTAAACCAATATTATTATTATGGTATAATTTCTCTATGTCTCTTCTTCCTATGTATTTCTGGTCAATCTACATTCAAAATTAACGCAGATTTCTTTAAGGATACTGAGAAGTCTGCAACGTGTAGTAAGCTTTTTTTATAAGAGATATTTTGAGCTTGCATTAGATATTATCAAAGCTTGCTATAAATGAAACAATATCTTTAATAGTAATAATAATAACACACATTATAGTGAAATGATCAACTATGTTGATATCTATCACTTTTAATACCACATGTTATATTCGTTAGGCAATTTAGTTCATTTCCGTGTAGCCAGCCAGTCCAGTGAATGTCCGAGATTTTACTCTCAGATCAGCGCGTCTGGGATTCGAACCCACGAGAGTTCGATTCACCTCAGGGTCTGTCATTTAAAACTTCATGACGTTATCTACACCCTTAATCATTGCGCTATTGAGACATTCATCTTTGTAGTGACATCCTACTTAAAAAGGTCCTATCATATATATTATAAAAATAAGGAAGTCAAAATGAATTATAATGTAACTTAAACTGATCATAGGCCTATTGTGAAAATGAGAACATCAAAATGAATTATAATTTAACATCAACTGTAAATATGTTTGTCAGGAACCTGATTCTACAATTTTTAATCTGAGGTAAAATGAGGACCTGACATCAAATGGTCCAGTATTCAAATTCCTAATAAAATGCCTCTAATAATTATTTTTGGAATTTTTACCTGTCCTCGATTAGACTGAATCTAGATATCTTACAAAGTGATTGATAACTTCAACAACTGTATTAAATTAAATATTAATTTAATACGAAAAGAAATAAAATAATACACGGATATATAGTTGAACGAAAACTAAAACGATTTCAAATTTAGCACGTGTGCACGAAATTCGAATAACTTAAAATTATACTTTCTATCTAATTATAGTTCACTTTAAATATCGCCAAAGTAAGTACTTTATATTTCATACAATTACTTTTGACATACAAATTACTAATACGCTCTCTAGCATAAATTCCTACACTTTACTTTAGTTTCCTCTCGACTATTCACCTACTAGGACTCCTAATATAATCCCTAGGCCCTAGGTTAGAATATTTTGATGGAATTCTCTTCCCTCTTCGATCTTCTACAAAATCACTCCCTTCTCATCGACTGTTCGATGGACTACAAATTAGTTCGAATAACCGAACCCTTCGAATTGCTCTCAATTCGTCTACTACTGAGATTCCTCAAATCTCCTAAATCTCTTTTCAACTTGGCACGTTTTACGTCCGTGTTGTCACTCTGCCATCTTGAATCTCCCCCTACTTCCTGTTTAGGCATGCCCTCATTGGTCACTTGCCCTAGCTTAGCTACCGCCTAGGATCTCGCTTTAATTAAACTCATTACTTCAAATCTTAACTTTACTAATCCAGCAGTATTCTTAAATACTTTACTATAAATACAATTACAAATACGTACTAAATGTATATCGAATCAAGCTTTGACAATAGTAAACTACATATCGTGTGTAACATGTTATTTAAACAGGAGAGGGAAAAAGGTTTCCTATACGAAACTCAATTGCGACCCTACAGTTTTAGACATCTAACTCGATTGCCGTTATATCAAATCCATTTAGTGTTAACTTGATTGCAGACCTAACCAGTTAAATCTGCACTCAAGCTCCTTAGGTGTCTCTGATTTGTTCTAGTAAAAGCAGAAATATGCCAATTACAGTATTGTTCTATGACTATAATAGTATTGTATGATAAAAGTGTGTATTGTATGTAGATTCGATGTGATGTTATATTTTATATTATTTTGTTAAGTGATATTTATTGTATATATGACGAAGCCGTGAGAGTTCTCTTTATTTAATATGAATCTCTTTATTCGTCCTACACAAAAATGAACTGACAGGTTTATTTGTACAAGTGCGACAATAAAGTGAACAACTGAGAGAGATAAGTTAGCCAGTGAGCATTACCTTACATAAGAATTGATTAACTATCAGATAATATAAACTCTGATAGGAGTTTATATTATCTGCTAGAGACGATCCTGATATTGCCTTGTGGCGAGGAACAGGACGTTAAATTCTTATTGATTGATTGATATATTCTTTTAATGAAGAAATTGTTGGAGATATTCTAGTAAGAAAAGATTGTTGGATAATTATGATTATCCACTAGGATTAATTATGATTATCCACTAGGATTAATTATGATTATCCACTAGGATTAATTATGATTATCCACTAGGATTAATTATGATTATTCACTAGGATTAATTATGATTAATTATGATGATTATTATAGGACATTATGTTTCGCTGTGTTTATTATGTTTCAGGTTTTTAATAGTGAACACCAGGAGGTGTCTCTGTATATCAAGTGTCAGCCTCGACTTTCCTGTTAACTCACCAGCCACGACCTGTAGGTTACAGTCTGCCTTCTACAATGTTTCAGTTGCAGTTATTTATCCAGTGTTGTGTCCAGGATATTGAAGAAAGGGTCAACGGTTAATTGCACATGTCGTAAGAGGCGACTATGCATAAACTGAGGAATGCAGTGGAAACCACATCAGTAGCCAAATTTTTCTCAAGCTATATGAAACACAAGGTATGGATAAGGCATAGCCTTTTGTGAAGGGATTAACTTGTTGATCTATTGAGTGCTTTCTATTGAGGTGAAAGCAGACTCTGCATTTGAACATGTTCCTTGGACCTGAGACTTGGCAGAACACTAGATAGGGAAATAAAATCAATCACTCTATCTGTTAAACAACGAGCACATTGATTAACTTTAATTTATCTCAGTACTATTCAATTCAGAATGAATAATTATTGTGGCATCTATGTAAATGGAAGTTGACAGATAAGGTCACTATAATTTGTTTCATTTCGGCTAATTCCCATTTCACCCTAAATTATTATTAGTAGGTTCAATTTAATCGATGTTAATCGTGTAGTCGTGTTAGCTTATGAATCCTTCTTCGAATCCCCATAGAGCCAAACCACTGAGTTGCTTTTCGATTGGTTTCTGGATGTGGAATTTTTCTAGGTTTTTTGCCTTGATTTGATAGTTGGCTTGGATTTGGATCAATACTGCTCGATGTTGTCGTTTACGACAGTGGCACTATAATTGTTGTTGTTGTTGCCACAGCTAATAGGGATTTTTATCTCATGACTGAGGTTCTCATCGTGATGTAAACTGTAGTCAGGCTACTTGTAATTACTTTAATTGCATTAATTTAATTTTTAATTAATTTAATTTAACTATCTAATTATGACTTTCATGAACAAACGTTTGATAAATTAAATTTTATTTAATTTATATGTTTTCGATCTAGTTGATTAGTGAACGAACATCAAATTCAGATTCTACCGTAGCCTATTACGTTTAATTTATATTATTGTTAAATTCATATTAATTATTAAATTAAATTGTTTAAGATATTGTATTGTCTCCTATTTTATTTTATATGTAGCGCCATCGGTTGCTAAGAAAACCGAGATCGACAGAAGATACAGAACTCTTGTTAAATTTTACCGGTCTGTGGTTTCTTCATTGTGGTGTATAACTGACTCTGCACAGTCCAGTTTAGGTAATTGAGAACTCTTAATTACAGTCTATTATACTTTATATATTACTTTATATAATTATGTCTATTACATTTATATATTATTTATATATTACAGTTTATTACAGTCTATTATACTTTATATATTACTTTATATAATTATGTCTATTACATTTATATATTATTTATATATTACAGTTTATTACAGTCTATTATACTATTATTTATATATTACAGTTTATTACAGTCTATTATACTTTATATATTACTTTATATAATTATGTCTATTACATATTTATTTATTTATATATTACAGTTTATTACAATCTATTAAACTATTATTTATATATTACAGTGTATTACAGTCTATCATACTATTATTTATATATTACAGTTTATTACAGTCTATTATACTATTATTTATATATTTCAGTTTATTACAGTCTATTATACTTTATATATTACTTTATATAATTATGTCTATTACATTTATATATTATTTATATATTACAGTTTACTACAGTCTATTACTTCTAGATTGATATTTTGTTGATGCGTTAAATTGTTATAACTGTGATTAATTTTGAGGGTTTTGTCTCAATTTTTGGGATAGAAAAATTTATGGAATTAAAATGTATTTTAATAAAATGTAAAGCTTTATACCGTTCTTATATAAAAAAAATTTTTGCTCAATGGGTAAACTGGGCAAGCGTAAACTGCATGTAAAGGCACTGCACACTAAGCTAAGAAGAAAGGCAAACTGTAGTAATTCAAGAGTAATACTTTTTCCATACTGCAGCAATTGTCCTAGAAATAGCTACATGTTCAAAATTGATGAAAATTATTATTCAACATTTGCATCTTGGATGATATAATATGGCATTTGCAAACTCATTTCTATTTTATTTTTATATACTTGAAACTTTTATGTTAAATTGGTGAAAAATACGCTAGTATAATATTTGAAGCAAACAGTTACACTTAAATAATGCTATTAGAAATACTCTAAATTATGTAATTATGTTTTTTATGAAATTATATTTGTGAATACAGGCTCAAAGGCTCATGAATCCTGCACTATTCACGAAGTATCAGATACATTCTTGGTTACAAAGATGTACAAAATCTACGCTTTTGAGACAGGGGATAGAAGGGCATTCATTATCTATTCAAATAAAATACCAAGTTATGCAATGAGGTATGCACAATTTAGCTATAATAATAATTCTTATCCATAATATTTATTTTGAACGAAACTCCAAGTCTGCATCTTAAATAAATAAATATTATTGTATTGTAAAAGAAGAAGAAGAAGAAATATGTTTTATTATTACACAAAGTTTCACAAAATTCACAGAGTAATCACATCAATAAACGTGTGACAAATAAAATAAAATAAATGTTATCAGAACCTTAGTCATAAGTGCAATACGTCCTGTAAGTGCAAAATAAAACAACAAAAAATTTGCATAAGAAGAAAGTAAAAAACTAGGCCATCAAAGAGGACGCAAGGCGTCCTATCTGGTTGAACACCCAGTTTTCACTCCAGTATAGTTTTTCGGCAAAGGACTCTGAGAGAGCCCAAATCATTTACAAGTAATTATACACAACCATTTTTTATAGATTAATAAAATTTAAAATATCTACATTAAGCTATCAAAATCATCATAAAATGTTCAAGAGTGTGGATGGAAATCTAAGATTACCAGTTATTAAGTAAGTAATGTTTGTATTTATGACAGAATGTAGAGAGAGAGTTGTTGGGCAGCCAATTTAGTAAAATACGTGACCAATACTTATGAAACAACGAATTTAATTCCAAATGGATCGTCTCTGAAATGTACGCTGAAACATCAAGAATTTAAATTTTTATAAAATATAGTATATGCAAACTAGCAAAGAAATAGCTATTATATATAGTTCAATCAATACCCTTTTGTAAATTTAAAATTACTTGAGAATTAATTCTAAAGTGTGTAATAAGTAAATTTTCTATCGATGAACAACATTTTAAATTATATTTATTTGTTTATTCTAATTATTTTGCTTGATTAAATTCTCAATGTGGAATCAAAAGTAAAATATTTATTGATTGATCGATATATGCAATAATAAAAACTAGATTATAAAAAGAGAGTAATTGATGAGAGTACGGACCCTAGATAAACTGAGATTCCAGGGAAGGTGATGATGACGATGGTAATTGATAAGGGGATATGGCATGACTATTAGAATGTTCGCTTCGGAAGCTAGTGGCCGGGTTTAAATCGCAGGTCGGCCGATAAATAAAGGATATTCTATAGGGCTATAGGGCCACAGGAAGGTTAACTGCACGTGTCATAAGAGGCGACTAAGCAAAAACTGAGGAATGCAACGGGAAACCTCAGAAACCTTATTTTCAGGTTATACGCTACATAAGGCATAGCCTTTTGTAAAGAGATTAACTTGTAGATCTATGGAGAGTTCTGTATTTGTGTAGCATGAAAGCAGTATGAATTGTACCTTAGATCTGCCACGTGGCAGAACATTAGAGAGAGGATTTGCTAAATGTGCGATTTAAAAGTTTACCATGGGGAATTGAAAGTTGTTGATAGTATGGTTGAAAAATGATATTAATTTAACTTTTTCATTTCTTTTTTGCTATTTGATTGCTTATAGTATGATTGAAAAAGAGATGTTTTTATTTTGTGTTTTTAGATTGGTTTCTCAGCAGACGTTAGCAACCTTACAGAGCGAGCCTTGGTTCATTGTGTAGATCTGCAGAAATCTGACGATCTGTAGATTATGAAAATTATTCAGTTAGATTTTTAAACTATGACTAATAAGTGTTTATTTTACTTAATTATAAAAAAGACAACAAAAAATATGCTAACATTTCAAATTGAACACTATACCGGCACGATTTTGTAAACACTAACACTAAATTCTGAAAAAAATCATATCACTGAATTACATTATTATTAGAGCCTGTTGTTGTTGTTGTTCCACATCCAATGGACTGTCTATTGCTGAAAGGCTCCGATTGTATTCGAGGATTTAACGCCAGAACTTTAATTATAACATATTGCACTCTTTATGTACTGAACTCTCTCTCTCTCCTTCCCAGTCTACTGCCTAGCGACAAGTTCATATGTATTATCATCACTGATTCTAAGTCCCACTCAAAAATATTAAATACTATCAACAATAAAAAAACACTAATTGCTGCCTCGTCGTGTTCAAGATATTAACGGAATTGCGATGTTCAAAGAAAACTTCATAATTCGAATCTAAAAGTCTGATAGTCAACCGATTGCCGAATTACTCCAGTTAAAACCAGTTCTGCGCTGTACAGGCCTGAAAACAACCAAGACATCGGTTCGTTATTATCTGCTACACAACGCACAGTGCAAAACAGCATACTGCTGCCGTCGAAACTAAATTCATTTCCGTTGTGGCAAAAACTAATTACCCTAATACATGCAATAACTACATGTAATAAATTGTACCGTAATAATCTGTACTCGACAATTATAATCTGGCAAAATTTTAATTATAGCAAAATTTCTAATCCCGACCCTAGTTAAACTGGAATTAAAGGGTAGATGATGATGATTATGATGATGATGATGGTGGTGGTGGTGGTGGCGGCGGCGACGACGGCGATGATGATGATGACAACGACGATGATGATGATATTTTGTGCAGACGGAGCTGGAGGAATGCACAGAGGCACTGTCAGAGATGGTGGCACGCCCATACCTTTAATTTTATTGAAATTGTGAGACATGGATACGGAGGCAGATTATAACGAATACTAATCAGACAGATGAAAGGTTAGAAGATGTAGGAAGATAAAGGATTAGAAGATGTGGAAGCATCTGTTTGGCCAGAAGTTAGAGAGAGACGCTATCACTCACAGTCACTCTCGATTCCCAGTGCGTTCTGCACAATCGTTTTAACATTACGACCACAAGAACTTTCTGTGAATGGTATGATAAACTAATGCTCCCATTATATAAAAACGGACATTATAGTGAAATAATTATCCGTGATGACATCTATCACATTTATTACCATATTTAACCTCCAGCAGTTTCATCAATTAACCATGTTAACAGTTTTGTGACTGTGATTTTATCTCCGATTAGCTCTGCTGGGAACTGACTCCAGGACCTCAGAAACGGACAGCGAAACTTTCATGACATTGCCTATTGAGCTATTTACGCATTCAAGCTACAGTTAGAAACTGAGCCTACTACTCTTTAGAGTTATTGTACAGTGTCATCATCATCATCTTCCCTTAAGTCCCAGTTTAACTAGGGACATGATACGAATAGACCGTCTCCAATCCTAAAGACTTTTGAATTATAATAATTATAAATAATAATATATAAATTATAAATAAATATAAATTCTGAATTATAAAAAAGAGTTATTGTACAGTGTAAGTGCTGCAAACGTCTCAGTGAAGATTAAATTCTCTCAAAGCAATAAGATAATGAATATTTCATAAAGAATTTAAAAAAAGATAAACAACAACCCATACTTCCTAGAGTAAAGATTAAGAGAAAAGATTTTTCATATCCATATTATATTAAATTAAAATATATGATATTGAACAAGTTGTAGATATCCGTTAGCAGATAGTAAAAAATAGCAGATAATTTCAAACAGTATCAACCCCCACCTTCGTTATTCCTGAAGGAAAAATAACACATATACATCTAATATTCATCATCATCTTCCCTTAAATCCCAGTTTAACTATGGTCGGGGTACGAATAGACTTGATGCATTCGTTATACATCTAATATTATTCAAAATAAATAATATCAATATAATAATAAATGTAGAAAATGTAATAAATATACTGTGTGTACTATTTACCAATGTTTCGGGCAGTTAAATGTTGACACATATACAGATCCTCTAAGCAAGTGATAATCGCGAGGCTAGGATCGCCCTATCAACATACAATGTAACAATATCATCACAGAATTAAGTGAGATATCAGCGGGTTCAATAGGTCACTGGTCCATCAGTAGGGTCAATAGTTCACGGGTCTATCAGCGGGATCAATAGGTCACGGGTCTATCAGAGGGGTCAATAGATCACGGGTCTATCAGAGGAGTCAAGAGGTCACGGGTCTATCAGAGGAGTCAAGAGGTCACGGGTCTATCAGCGGGATCAATATGTCACGGGTCTATCAGAGGGGTCAATAGGTCACGGGTGTATCAGAGGAGTCCAGAGGTCACGGGTCTATCAGCGGAGTCAATAGGTCACGGGTCTATCAGAGGAGTCAAGAGGTCACGGGTCTATCAGAGGAGTCAAGAGGTCGCGGGTCTATCAGCGGGATCAATATGTCACGGGTCTATCAGAGGGGTCAATAGGTCACGGGTGTATCAGAGGAGTCCAGAGGTCACGGGTCTATCAGCGGAGTCAATAGGTCAAGGGTCTATCAAAGGAGTCAATAGGTCACGGGTCTATCAGAGGAGTCAATAGGTCACGGGTCTATCAGAGGAGTCAAGAGGTTACAGGTCTCGAAATTGTCGATGGACTAATTGTCAGAAATACAAAAATTGCCAAAACTTAATTGCCAGAATTATACATTATCTATTACAGTGCTATTGCTATCCTTGAAATTAAAGAAAATTCAGAAAAAATAGAGCTAATGTAAAAAGGTAAAACTAATGCTAACGTCAATTTCCTCACTCAAAAGCGATGTCAGTAACGAACACGAATTGCGTGAATGTACAACACGAATTGCGAAGTACAACACGAATTGCGTGAATGTCTTAGTGACTCAGTGTGGAAGTGATTAGATATCGGCATGAAGTTTAACATTCACCATTCAGGGTACTACAGTACACCTGAAATCTTGAAGAGAAGATCTTCAAGTTTCTGACCTTGCCGTTAAACTCACATTTAAAAAAAACATAAATAGAAAATTAGATTAATTTACAAGTAAAATGAATTAGAGAGTCCCTAACCCTGCTGTTGACCATTTTCTGCATGGCACTGACAGATGGCAGAGCCTCGAGAACTCTGCCCCCAGCGCTCTCTATGATGTCACTGAGCACTGCTATACCGGGCGGCACACTCGGTGTTATGAAGAAAGATAGACCCTGTATACCAACAGCATGTGAAACAATTTATTTTATTTATTTACTTTTCTAAAATAAATAAATGAACGCCTAGGCTCTAGGCATTGCTACAAAAATTTAAACGAATGGAAAAGTCTCAAATAGGGGATTGGCTGGTGGTGTGGTGTAGGACAGAGAGGATTTGAGACAGTCTATTCGTATCCCGACCCTGGTTAACCTGGGATTCATGAATATTTTATACTTGTACCATATAGGCGACAGTTTATTTGTTGCCTCGGGACAAATTTTACAAGTAACTGTAACATACTGTACACAGGTGCAATGGGATAAACAAATAAGTAATAAGAACGCAGCTGCAACAAAGGAGCCTGAAAAATCCTCCGCAATACGATAAATAATGTCATCTTAAGTCTGCATTGCACAAATTTCTGTTAAAAAGCTAAATAGCGTTAAACCACACAATTTTCATATTTTCAAACCGAGATCTACTGGCAAATGAAAACGCAAAAAGAAGGAAACTATTGCTATGATTACCAAAATTAAACTAGTAAGCTGAATTAGTTACTTACTAGGCTTAGTTAATAACTTACCTTACCGAGTTAGTAACTTACTGAGCTAGTAGGCTTACCTTGAATACTTTCTGTTGTTTTGATCGCTGCAGAGATTCCTTCAAGGAAAAGCACAGTTCAGCTTCCATCTTCTCGTCCTTCACCATGTATGGACCTTCATCTGAAATTAAGAATTAGAATTCTACAACTTTTCTACTTTTCTTATATGAGCAAAGCCAAACCATAACAAAAAACAGTAAATGAACAACTGAGAGCTTATGTTAATATGGATGATAGCAATGATAATAGTTGGCTTAACAATTAGCATAACGGTAAGGTGTTCGAATCAGTCGCCAAGTCAATTCCGATACAGGAAAATGAAGTTAAGTTAACCTTTAGCCCTAATTATACTAATTAATTACTAAGTACATTAATATAATTATTACAAATGTGTTTTAGAAATTATCAACGTTACTAAAAATATTTTCATCAGTAAATAGTAATAGTAATATTAATAATACTACTACGAATAACAATAATAATAGTAGTAATAATAATAACAGTAATAATAATTTTTAATGCAGTCTGCTTCAGCAATTCTTTTAAGCAGCTAGATGACCTCGAGTAGCCGGGCGGCGATTCAGCACGTATTGCTCGAATCGTTTTTATCAAACCTCGGGTTATTTACACCCGGGGTATTTTAATTTTTTTAAATATACAATAATAATAATAATAGCAACAATAATAATAGCAACATCAAACATTGATCTATGACTCTGCACCGTCTGCAGCTCTACAAGATGTTTATTTCTGCGGCACTATAACTAAGACACTTTTAACTAAGACACTTTTAAATAAGACACTTGTAACTAAGACGGTATTCCGATGGCAGCCTTAAGAATAGCAGTGGTAGTAGTAAATGTCTGAAACTAGTTAATCTCGTTTCATATTGTAGAAATAGACGTAATAATAGCAAGAATGTAATACATAAATTATCTCTTAATGCTCGAGTAGCATTGACCTTGAAAATATGAAACTTTCAACAATTTATGTAATTTATGTAATAATAACAAGTATGCAATACATAAATTATCTTTTAATGCTCGAGTAGCTGTAACAAATTTGCCAAAATTATACAAATTATAATTTCAAAAAAAGAAGTAGACACAAATTTGTGAAACAAATATAAAGTAAGGATGGTTGTGAGCAAGGTTGTAAGCATAGATGTAAGTATGGATGTAAGCATGGATTTAAGTATGATTTTAAGCATAGATGTAGTCATGGTTGTAAATATTGTTGTAAGCATAGATGTAAGTATGCCTGTAAGCATGGATGTAAGCATGGATGTAAGCATGGATGTAAGCATGGATGTAAGCATGGATGTAAGCATGATTGTAAGCATGGATGTGATCATGGATGTAATCATGGATGTAAGCATGGTTGCAAGCATAGATGTAAGCATGGATGTAAGCATGGATGCAAGCATGGATGTAAGCATGGATGTGAGCATGGTTGTAAGCATGGTTATACCATGCCATTACCTTCGCTGTCCATTCAGCGCTACTGTGGCATTTAGCTTAGAGCGGCGCTTTATAAATACACTTATTATTATTATTATTATTAAGCACCCAGCTCTGACCTATAAAATGGCCGACACGCGCGGAGCTCTCAATCCACTCGGGCGTCACGACGTGCTGTACGACGCTGAACGCCGTTAAGAACTTGACGGTTCTGAGGACGGACACCGTAACTATGTGAGTACATCGCCTGGCTGATCCAGCCATCCTTCCACCTAGTCTCTCCACCTCCTACAATCACGTGATGTCATCAAATATAGCGGCTGACCCAAATCTTTGTTCTAATACGTTTCCACATTAAGAAGCTAAAAAAACTAATGTTTACGTCAGTTTCCTCACTTGAATGCGATGTCCGTGAAGGGCGAGCCCAAGATTTGAACCCCGCACACACTGACCCGCGGTCGAGTACCTTATCGACATCGCCACTGGCTCAAACCAGATCGAGTTATATCTGTACATTATGTTCGAAGATCTGAAACTGTGACAACTTGAAATATGGGTAAATCAGTGACATGAACATGAATATTACCTAAGGAAATGCAATAGCCATGTATCTAGGTAAATCAGTGATAAATAAAATACAATACCTGTCAATACAACAGCTTGGATTCTAGTAGTGAATAGAATACAATACGTCAGTCTATACAACAGCTTGGGTTCTAGCGTTGAATAGAATACAATACCTCATTCAACACAACAGCCTGAGTTCTAGACTAGAACTCAGGCTGTTGTGTTGAATGAGGTATTGTATTCTATTTAACACTAGAACCCAAGCTGTATAGACAGAGTTATTGTATTCTATTTAACACTAGAAATTTTAGTGTTAAATAGACTACAATACCTCAATAGCTGGGTTCTCATGTTAGATAGAATATATTCCTTCAGACAATGCAGCAGCCTGTGCTGCATATAAACCAGTGATAAATATAATGCATTACCACAGTCAATGCAGCAGCCTATGCTGTATGTAAACCAGCGATAAACAGAATATATTAACACAGTCAATGCAGCAGCCTATGCTGTATATAAACCAGTGATAAATAGAATACAATACCTCAGTCAATGCAGCAGCCTGTGCTGCATATAAACCAGTGATAAACAGAATACAATACCTCATTCAATGCAGCAGCCTATGCTGTATGTAAACCAGTGATAAACAGAATACATTCCTTCAGTCAATGCAGCAGTCTGTGCTGTATGTAAACCAGTGATAAATAGAACACAATACCTCAGTCAATGCAGCAGCCTGTGCTGTATGTAAACCAGTGATAAATACAATACAATACCTCAGTCAATGCAGCAGCCTGTGCTGTATGTAAATCAGTGATAAATAGAACACAATACCTCAGTCAATGCAGCAGCCTGTGTTGTATGTAAACCAGTGATAAATACAATACAATACCTCAGTCAATGCAGCAGCCTATGCTGTATGTCAACCAGCGGTGGATAGAATACATTACCTCAAGCAATGCAGCAGCCTGTGCTGCATATAAAGCAGTGAAAAATAGAATGCATTACCTCAGTCAATGCAGCAGCCTGTGCTGCATGTAAACCAGTGATCAGCACAACGGGCTTGGCGTTTGACCCGCCCATACCATCAGATTTACATTCTTCTTCGTCCGTCACATTAAAGTCTAACCTGTAATTGAAAAAGAACCTTAATCTTTTAACCTGAGAAACTTGTAGACTGGTTTTGTTTCGTTTTGTTGATTTGCAGAACGAAAGTTTTATATTATAGAAAGTATTATAGTTATAATGAGGCTAGATAGAGCGCCTTGTTAAATCTGATTTGTATTTGGAAAATACTTCAAAGAAGCCTAACAAATGTTGTTATGTTTTTAATTCTAAAATTAGCAAAAGATAATTTTAATCTCTTCCAAGAGATGAAGAGCAGTTTGACAAGAAGATTCTGACCGATTGTTTCGCATCAAAAATTAATTCCATTTCAACAAAAAATAGATAATGTAAGTTTACAACTGCTGCTGTACACTGTATATGACACAATATACTATTGTTAGTATTTAATCAGTCTACGAAAGCTTGTCTATACTTTAAATAGACTAATTTTATACAACCACTGTGCAAGCAATGCTGACAACAAAGAATCAATTTTCTATTCCACAAAATAGCCTAAAGCAATGGAGGATTTATCACTAATGAGCACTTTTAATATTCTCATAAAATACGGTTTGAAGCTGACAAGCCTTTATATGGCAACATAATGAAACCCCCCAAAAAACAAGGACCAGTTGCTCTATAAACGTGCTCTTAAAAAAGAAAAACATGCAGCACAAATAATTATATAATCGTATCGAACAATTTTCACGTAGAAATATTCTACTGATCTTTGTAAGACACAGCAGATCTTACTAATAAATCAGGCACTAAAATTCACTTTCCTCACTTTCATGGCCATCCATCACCTGAATTGGCTGCTCAAAAATTTTCTAAACCTTTTGAGGAGGTATGTTAACTTAACAGTGGACATTTAAAATGAATTTAAAGAAAAATATAAAAATTTACTCGGGAAATCGCTGTAATGAAAAGCACGGATTAACAGAACAACTAATTGAAATCAGCCATGTACTACATGGCTTTGATATGACTAAACCTCATAATCATCATCATCATCATCTTCTTCTTCTTCTCCTGAATCCTTTCCAATCCTAACTAAGATTGGGACATAACAAAATTTCTAGCAATTTCTGGAGCCTAGTCGCTCACCAACCGAATACCCCTTCTGACGTTGGTTTGGATTTTAGTGCTTTGCCGTATTTTACGACACACGTAATACATGGTTGATCTATTCTTCAGGAAACCGGCCACAACACGGGCAGGACACGGAAACCTTTTTTAGGAGTATCACTATACCTATTCCAAGAAATGAAAAACACAGGGCCTCACAGACAATTGGTACTTTCAGAGGAATTACATTAAGCCCTACGCTGTCTAAATTGTTTGAACAATCTACTAATTAAGTTTTCCAAATTTTTAATAGCTACAGTCAACTTGACTTTCAGCCCATATCTGGCTGTCGGCAGGCGATAAACACTGTTCGAAAAGTGATAGACTACTACACTGCTAATAGTTCTAGTACAAATGTAAGCTGTTTAGTCATTAACAAAGGATTTGACAAAGTGAATCGTTCAATTCTTTTTTAAAGCAAATAAAATGAGGAGTGAATCTGCTGTACTATTGGTACAATATCTCTTATCAGTGTACGATGGGAAATGCAATCGAGATCGATTCTATCGAGACCGCATCGACTACTAGCACAGCTTTATTACTATTAGCTACCATTATTTATTACTACTAGCACAATTCAAAATACAAACAAAGATCAGAGATTATTATATAGACATTCAAAATGTATAATTGTACTGATCAATAGACTATCCTGTCTTTCGCTCTTCAGATTTACTTTTTTACATGCTCTAAATGTTTTAATGACAACAGTAGCAAAGGCTCTTATCACTTCGTTATGTTGTTGTTGTTGTTGCTGCATATTTTTGAGTATTTGGGGACTATAATATTACCTTTATGTTTCTTTTAAAGGTTATAAGGCAAGGTGGAGTATCGAGAATCGCTTTATTCTCGAGTTACTGTAATGATTTGCTGGACAATTTTGTAAAATTTGAATGCTACCTCAAAGATACTCCAGCTAGTGCTATTATTTATGCCTATGATATAATATTGCTAGGTCCATCTATTTGTGATTGCGAAATAGTCTAAATATTTTTAGTATCGAGTTGGCACTGTCAGAGTTACAAATTAATGCTGCAAAATACTTGTGTTAAGGATTGGCAATGGATTCACCAATAAATGCACAAAATTGTATCTGAAGGACTGTGTAATGATTCCTCGGACTATTGAAGTTAAATATTTAGATATAGGATTATACATTGCAGAAGGCAGATTTAAATGAAGTTTTAATTTCGCAAAAATAAAATATTATACATCCGCAAATGCCATTTTGGCTAAAATTGATGATTCCAATAATAATCCTGCAATATTAAAATTGATATCATCCAAGGCTTTACCATGCTTACGCTACACTTCTGGGGCACTATCTCTAAATAAAACTGATATAAAAATATTGAATCTACGTTAAAAATGCTGTCGTTAGGGATTTGAAAAATCATTTGAGAAAATATTTGACACTTTTGACAAAAATTTAGTAAAGCAATGCCATCTGTAAACGAAATAATATATAGCACAATGCTACATATGTATGCTTCAAAGACAATACCATTCCTATAGTCCATATCAGTATCAGAAAACTTCATTCTAAGCACTCGCTGAGTAATGAGCGATGTACTAAGTCAACGCTGAAGACAATAAATAATATTAATTGACGAAATTTAGTTCTCTGACTGAATTCTCCACATGAATTTATTTATTTATTCTTTATTTTTTCTTGTGTGTTATAATGTAGACCATGTTAATTTGTCACTATTGTATTAATTTGCTGCCTTTGGGTGAAATAAAGATTGATATGTGTATAATTGTATATTGTGGTTTTAAAGAAATCTACATGATACATATAAAATGAAGCTAATATTAAAACCACATTAAACAAGACAGACGTTAAATTCGCAATAACTTGAGCTTTATTATTATTTGTTTACGCCCTATGTAGCTACACATCGGCTACACTAACCGCCTGCGTTTGTACGGGCTGTGTTGGGCCATCTCATGGGTTGAGAATTTGTGCAGAGAAGCCTGCGCTGAAGTCTCATTGGTTGAGAATTTGTGCGGAGAGGCCTGTGCTGAATTCTCATTGGCTCCTCCCATGAAAGCATTCTGAGCTCTGAGAGGGGACTTGAGCAGCTGCGATGACTGAAACTTCTGAAAAACAATAAAACATTTTTTTAATATTTTATTCATGTCGCTTAATAAACATATCACATGAGTGTTGACTATCTAAATTATAAATACATGGTACTTGTGTAGTGTTCAAATTCTAGAGGTGTTGGCCTCAATACCTGCATATTTCTGCCCATGTTAAAAATGAAAAACCGCTATGAACCATCTTCACCCTCATCTCACCAGTGTACTGTAAAGGAATCTCGCTCACCAGGTGAGGAATAATCATTCCAGAATATAATTCTGAATTACTTCTAAATAGAATTGAAGCAGCGTATAAACAAAACAATAGTTTGACATAAAAACAAACCTTCCATGTCTCTTTAGATATCTTTACCGGTACTCGCCAACCCTCTAAAACAAAACAGTAAATGTTAACATGGTGCTGCTAGCAAATCATTTCCAAGAAAAATAATCAGGAAATAAAAGAGTAAAATCTAACAGGTAAAAGAAGTGTACTGTAATAGTTGTAAGTGACTCCTTAGCCAAACTCTAGCTTAGCGAGAACATAAATACATTACTTAAATATAATTTATCTGTTCCAGGAGGAAAAGCTAAAGTGATGTTAGTACTGAGTGAATAACAGACTTCACGTTTTACGTAATTATCATTTAAAATTTTA
This sequence comes from Enchytraeus crypticus, assembly GCA_905160935.1. NCBI lineage: Eukaryota > Metazoa > Annelida > Clitellata > Enchytraeida > Enchytraeidae > Enchytraeus > Enchytraeus crypticus. The sequence continues at coordinate 1,936,104 of CAJHZI010000705.1, read as the reverse complement.
GTCTATACCTTTATCACAAAACTATGCTTTATTAGGTTATAAAACTATTTCTTCTTGGGTGACTTTCCATTGTCTTTCTTAGCACTTGCTAAGGCCCCTCTTTAAAGACATGCGTCACAGTAGCCTGGGCACTAAACAGAGAGAAGATATATAATCCTAAAAATAGCAGCACATGAAATACTTTATCATATGAGATTATCTAGAGCTACAACCAGATCATGATTATAATCATGATCATAAGGATCATGATCATCATCATCTTCTTCTCTAGAATCCCAATTTTAGCTAGGATTTATTTAATTATGTGATAAAACATAATTAAATAAATTGCGTTTAATAAATATAATTTATTTACATAATTAATTTATTTACATAATTTACATATTTACTAAATGATAAAACAAAATGTTAAGCGTGCACCAGTACAGACCCAGGAGATGCGACACTGAGATGGGATCAACTCTGAAAGGTTCCTCGGAGAACACTTGATACCTCGAGTGCAGGGGTATCTTGAGTGCATAGAGGTCACCCAGTATTATACTGCTCAGCCAGTGCACGTTGACTATTGGTATCTGCCAGTCGATAGCTTTCTGGTACTTGCGACCCCCCGGCCTGAATAGCGATAAAGTTCGATCAATTGAGTCAACAGTATTTATAATTAATGCAGTAGTAAAATATCTACCGTAAACTGCACGTGTCGTAAGGAGTCAAGGAAGTAAAATCACATCAGAAACCTTTTTTAATGATTTAATTAAATAATTCAAATCAATTAATCAAATATTTTACTAATTAATAAATATACAAAAAAGACACATTTAAGTTGGATTAGACTAAGGTTAGATTAAATAAGACAATACTAGAAGATTAAGCTGAAGAATAATGATTGCAGTGATGCTAGTGATCAAAACAGCCCGTGTTCAACTAATGTGCATGTAATGTGTTCAATACACATACTTTGTTCTTTGTTATAATTTGTTCTGTGCTATATTTAATACACATATTTTATTCTGTGTTATATTCATTGTTTTCTTTAAACGTCTATTTAACAGAAAGAATCAGCACCATAATCGCTTAGATTTTCATCTGCGCACAAGTAGGTGCATGTTCAAATTGTAGGCTCGACATTTTTTAGAGAGCTGCAACTCATGTTAAACAATTTTGTAAAACGATAACATCAATCTAATCATTACACCAAAACAGGTCATACGTGCTCAATATTGCATAGGTAAAAATAATCAGAAAGACTGCAAAATAATTCAGTAAACTAGTGAGTATATTATGTAGAAAAAATAATAAAGATAAAATGAACAAACAGTTAAATTTTTAATTTACTCGAATTACTTATATAGTATCGCAATATATGCAGGATTGTTCAACGTATAAATAGAGTTATATTGAGTTCTAATATTATCACAAGTTACTAAATGTTGTGGATTTTATTAAATTAACCCATAGCAAAACAAGGAACCCTTTAATTTTATATTGAAAATAATTGAGATGTTACTAATTGAAAGACTTACTTCCTAGCCACTAGAACAGAATTAGCACGAGTCATATAGCCCGTGTATTTGGCGCCAAGCTGCAGTATCATATTCTTAACATGGGTTCTCTCCTCGCCATCAAAATTTGTCACACAGATTATCTAACAATATGAAAAAAACAACGAAAAGTAATCAATCAAACAATATTAATCGATCAATCAATTAATATCACTCAGTCAATTAGTCAATAAACAAATTGGGGAGGGGATATGGCGTAACGGTTTGAGTGTTCGCCTCAAATACAAGTGGCTTGGGTTCAAAGCCCAGGTCGGTCAAAATTTGATGGATATCCCCTTGGGACCATGGAAGGTTAATCTTGTATCAGAGCTTTAAAAAAATCGGAGCTTGCTGCCAATTGGCGCTATCAATAGCAAAGATATGATTAATTGCGGAAAGGATTAATAAAAACCTGCCAGAAACCTGTAAAGCGGCCTCAAGACAGGACACAGGCCATGACACCGCTATTAAAATTGTGGGATGTTATTATTATTAACTATTTCTATTCGTTCATTTAATTGAAGAGAAGAATATTAAATAGCACAATTTCAATACAACCTGTTAGGCAACAATTTTCAAAAAAGCTGAGTAAAGAGAGGAGATTCTCAACTTGCAGATCATAAACAACACAATCAAACAGTCATTCAATGCGAAGAATACCTGTAGTAAAGGCGAAACACACCTGACATCACATCACACAATTTAATAAATTGAAATAAATAAATAGGTTTAGTAATAATATTAATACAAAATAAATTAGGTCTATATCTCTCACAAGATGTTGATCAACTTGCATTAACAAGCCTTCGAGAGACTTCGAGAAAATAAAGTCAGTTAGCGAAATCTTTTGGCGTTCTCTCTTAACGACGTACCTGGTTTGCACAGGGCCGATCTTTGCCGAAGATGTAAGGAAAGTGCAGAGCCACATGTGGAACCGTCATCTTCCGGGCCAGCAGACAATCGCTGAGCCAGAAAGCTGTCACTAGACGCTTGCCATCTCGTAGAGCCTAACATAACACCACAACGTCGCGGATAATGATAACATTAAATATCACAGACATCATCACTAGCATTCTCTTAAGAAAATATATAGGTACAGGTTGCAGTGCTAATATTTCAGAAATCGATCTATTGTATTACTGCCTGTATGGTTTAAAAATGAACGTTTAGATTACACCAGTTGTAGCTATACTTGTACTTGCTTTTAATATATATTAAAACGTCCCAGAAATATTGCCGTCCCTGACATCATCCCTGGATGAGGAAACGGACGTTAAACCTTTATTATTATTATTATTATTATTATATTAGTACGAAGAGCCTAAGAAAAACATTATTGTGGCATTTAGAAATAATACTTCAAGAGCAAATACATGTAGATATTGAAATATTATTAAGTATTAACTATTTCTCCTCCCTTGACTCGGTTTCCAGCAATCTTGAAAAATCTATCTTTAGACATTCTTATTAGTGCCCCAAAAATCTAATTTTTCTTCTTTTATTAATTCACTTAGTTTTCTTTGTTCAGACATTTCAAACATAAATATTTTGTTTCTAATGTGATCCAATTACTGAATATTAAAGATTCTCCTAACATCTTTGTTGAAGCAATTTAGTTTGCGTCTTAATTTGTTCATATTCTGAAAGTTCACCTAGGTTGCATATCCATACATTAAGGCAGACAATGGTTTCATATAATTTATCCTTAGGCCCTCATCCATTTTATTACTCTTCTAAATATGTTGGTTGCACGTCTTAAACAAAATTGCAACATGAAATAAATTAAATACTTAAATATTCATAGTCAAAAACACTTTGAGGCTGTTTATATCTGTGCCATAAATACCTCAAATCTGACAGTATACATTAATAGACATGTATGACAATGTTATCAGGTTAAGTTGTAGTTAACTTTCACGATTCAACCTGTACTAAACAGAAACTTGACTTACACAGCCCACCCTTCACCTCGAGTCACCTGACTGACTAATCTACCCAGCTCAACTAATATGGAATTAGAATTATAAGGCTTAACATGATTTCCCAACAATTTACCAGTTGAAACACATCACTCCTTTGATGTTCACATAGAACATGTGTTATCCTGTTAGAGTAAGAGTCATCCACTTGACCTCCATACTGCGTTATCACCTAAATAACAACAACAACAACACAATAAAACACTCGATTTGATCAATATTCATCAACAAATGAAATAGTAGGCTTTAAGGTAAACTTGCTTTGAGACTGCCTCTTTCATATGCTATACTAAACTGTAAACTGTACTGGCAGCTCTAAATTTGTTCCAAGACGCTTCAAAGAAGAGTAATTTTTAAATAATTAAACAACAAAAGGTAATGATTACTAATAACCATCCAGCCCATTAATAATAATGGGCTGGAGCCAGTGGTGAAGTCGATAAAATACTCGACCGCGGATCAGTATGTGCGGGGTTCAAATCCTGGGCTCGCCCGTCACTGACATCGCTTTCCAATGACGAAACTGACGTTAACATTAGCTTTATCATAGGTTTGAACTGTGGAGAGGAATGGAGGAAATAACGAAAACTACAAAAAAAGAAACCAAGAAAGGAGACTATGTAGCACATGCGGTATGTCACGTGCGTAACTATATGAACAAAAATTAGAAATAAAATTTAAATACTCAGCATAGTGTACCATTGCATGTTCAAATAAACATCTGATTTCTTATGCAAATATATTCAGAATTAAGTATAAATATAAATGCTACTAAAAGTAGCAGCTTGGTCGTCTCATCAACTTGCTAGAGCTATGAATATAAACTCAAGCTACATTATTCTTATTTTAAATTTTTTTACAAACAGAACTAAAAATATAAAGCTTACAAAAAGCTTACAAAAATAGAACTTTAAAACAAAAAGCTAACCTGCTTCCAGACGTCTATTTTAGCAGAGCTGACAGTTTTCTGATAGTCAGTGATATAGAAGACACATCCCAATAAACAAATATCGTCTGGAACTGCAGTAAACAAATAAAAATATATTGAAATGTTAAAAGAAATATTTTTAAAGTAACACAAAAAATTCTAATAGTCATATTAATTTTCAAATGAATAATCTATTCTATAATTAATAATTGCAGTCCATTAATTTCGTTGAGATCTCGTGAGTGATAAGAAATTAAATAGAAATAGGCAAAAAGGTGAAATAGGCAATCACGACAATAATAATTGAAATGCTTCTATCAAATTAAAGAAATGATTAAATTAGCACGTTTAAGAGGTGACACATATGTCGTGACATAATCACAGTTTATTTAATGTTTTCTCAGACAATAATATTATAAATATAATATATACAATATATAATAGATAATCATCATCACCATCATAATCCTCCCTTTAAATAGGGAGAATCCCAGTTTAAATAGGGTTGGGATACAAATAGACTGTCTCAAATCCTTTTTGCTTTACAACACACCACCAGCTAATCCCTTATTTGAGACTTTTTCATTCATTTAAATTTTGTAGCAAATTCTGGAGCCTAGGGGCTCACCAACCGAATGCCCTTTCTGACGTTGGTATGGATCTTAGTGCTTTAGTCGCCTTCTATGACAAGTGCAGTCACCGGTTGATAATATATAATAGATAATATTATCAATATAATATACAGAACATATGTAATATACAGAACATATGTAATATACAGAATATATGTAATATACAGAACATATGTAATATACAGAACATATGTAATATACAGAACATATGTAATATACAGAACATATGTAATATACAGAACATATGTAATATACAGAACATATATAATATACAGAACATATGTAATATACAGAACATATATAATATACAGAACATATGTAATATACAGAACATATATAATATACAGAACATATGTAATATACAGAACATATGTAATATACAGAACATATGTAATATACAGAACATATGTAATATACAGAACATATATAATATACAGAACATATGTAATATACAGAACATATATAATATACAGAACATATGTAATATACAGAACATATATAATATACAGAACATATATAATATAAAAAAGATGCCAGGGACATTCAGAAAATACCACACACATAGTAAAGTAGTTAAGTATTATAATATATTATAATAGAATTTATAATACTATTGTTATAATATTCATTACTACACGTATTAATACTAGGAGATAAGGATGCACAAAGCATATTTTTATCACCCATCAAACCTAATGTACTTCCATAAAAAAACCTTCTGCATACCCCTTTATATTAAAAACTGTTCAATAAGACTGCATTTACAACTTTCAAACGCGAAGAATTTCTAAAACCAGCCGCATTATGAGAAAGCAAAACATTTAAGAATGAAGAAGATTTAGTGAATCTATATTATGAATTATATTAACAAATTTTTATGCTCATGAATTCAATTGCTGATATTTTTAAATATTGGAATAAATTAGAATTTTTTGATAAAAACAGTAAAGACGAAATTAATTTTAAATTTTTGTCAACAATAAAAAAATTGAAAATATATCTTGCAAAACAACAAGCAAATACTCTGTTTAACACCAAAAAGTTATACCAATGAAAACTTTTTGTTATAAATGTAACTAACTCATATCACTATCGTCGTCTTCAAAAAAGATCTCTAGTCACTGCAACACAGAATGTAAACTTAGAAAATCAAAATCAAATCAGAATCACAGAATTTAATAAATTAAAAAGCCTACTATGTTCAGCAGAATCGTGTCCATAGTAAGTTTTAATATCTCCATGCTGAGCTGCCATCAGAGAAGTTTTGCCACCAGTGGGTCCACTGTTTAACACTGAAGTTGTATTAAAACTAGTATGTGTGGTAGCCAAGATGGGCCTGAGGCTAGATGTAGAAATCTGCTTGGAATTTGGAGATGATAAGTGTTGTTGTTGCTGAAACAAATCATATAAATCAGTTTAAATTAACAATAAACTTATTTTAAGAACCCCACAATACACACTCGGTCAAGTTTAAAGATTAAAATGCAAATATTAGCAACTTAGTCTCCCCTCTCCTGAGGTATTTTATCTAATGTTAATGTAAGCACACTATAAACAAAATGAATCTAAGAGTATTTAAATAAATAAAGTTTAACATCTGCTTCAGTATCACAAGATTGCTGTCGATGAATGGCAGAAATTTGGCTGACTAAATTTCTTAATTTTGAATTTAAAGTCACTTTTATCACTCGTTTCTAAAAGGAAAACCAAAACCATACGATCTTCGTGTAAAATTACAGTTAGTCTTTGTAAAAAGAAAATGTTATTAAATGTTATCAACATATTCACAGTTACAAGTGCAGGCTAAACAGGATAGTTGAGTATACAGGATAGTTTTCTAAGGGAATGACGCTCCTGCGCAGTAAATGCATATGTTAGTCGAAACTGAGGAAGGCATAGGGGGCCCACCTCGTAATAAGCAGAATCCCTCAAGAATAAGGGTATAATCATGTTAGGCGATTTAAAGAACCACTCGTATGTGGACATAAGGAAAAAGGAAGATAGAGATGAGTGGAGGCGTTATATACCATGGACTCTCTTACATCTCTCTCTTTGTTATATAAAAAAGTGAAACTAATGTTAACGTTACTTTCCTCACTGGAAAGCGATGTCAGTGATGGGCGAGCCCAGAATTTGAACCCAGCACATACTGATCTGCGGTCGAGTACCTTACCGACATCGCCACTGACTCCAGCCAAGGAGCCAGTGGCGATATCGGTAAGATATCGCAGATCACGTAGGGATGGAAAATATACCATGGACTCTCTGTACATCTCTCTCTCTTAGAGAGAGAGATGTACAGGCTAGATTTGAACTTTTCTCTTAAAAGTGACGACACAGCATACTATAAGAAACAAATCGTTAACCTTGTTAGCGTTAGATTTTGAATTACGCCCGCCAGATTTAGCAGGTCTAACTGCTTCAGAGGTCGATGGAGGAATCATCCTCATTGAGGTGTATGGGATAAGCCCAGGCATCATAGGATTGCCCTGTGAGTTAGGTTGATGGGACATAGCATGCCGTATAGACAGCATGGTTGGATGAGTTGCCATCGACTGAGGAATCATCGTAGAGTGAATCGACTGATTAGGCGGCGCATGCATCGGTGTTGCCAAAGCCTGTGAAAATATCATCGACTGCGAAATCAACGTAGAACCTGTGACGTTTTGATTGGCGGACTGAGATATTGTTGGTTGAGAAAATGTTGTCGGATAATTCACCACGGCTTGATTTAACATTCCAGGAGGCACTGACTGCGTAGAAGCGGGCAGGGTTATCGTCGTTGAGAGCTTAGGGACTGACTGTACTGTTGATTGCGAGCCATCAGGCTGGCTCGTCATGGAGGATGGGGTCACGCTCAGGGAAGGTATTGTCACAGGCTGTGACACTATTGTCACAGGCCTAGCCGATGTCACAGGTTGTGACACGCCGGGAGTTGTAGTCGATTTGGCAGATTTAGATTTCCTGGAAGCACGGGAGGGGGAGACCCCAGTAGTGACGGGAGGGGGAGGTAGAGCCTTTATCTTAATGATTGGTATGGTGGGTGTGGAAGGAAGGGGAGGGGGAAAGGAGAGAATAACAGGGGGAGGTGATGAAGGAGCACTCTGAAAAAGTGCAAACATATTAAACAGAGTGCAAATATTTAAACATATTTAACAATTTAAACATATCAAACAATTAAAAGTTACTAAACAGAAAACAGTAAGCATGTTTAATTACAAAGACGCGTGTTACATTAAACTGCATTCAATTTTTACGTTTAAACTTTAAATGAAAAAATAGAATAAACATAATAAATTGCAAAAACATTTAAAAATTAAACAGTAAATTGAATTGACATTGAATGTCAAAGCAACAGAAACACTAAGCATAATATAGAGTATAAACATTTATATAATATTATAACAAATAGAAAAATCTTTAAATATTATAACCAGTAAAAACATTAGTTGGTACAGATAGACAGTTTTATCATAATTTTCTTATAATAATTATCTTAATGCTACGGCTACGTAGGAATCATATTGATGTCCGTTATATCCCTTGAAAGGATCTAAAAAAATAAAGGGCTGGCCTTGAATTTAAGGTAAGCAGCTCCTTGAAGGCGCTGGATTAGAATGGCGTGCAATGCCTGCATGTTAATCAGAACTCAGCAAAGCCAGCCACAACAGTTTAATTAACATTATCATTAACAATTTATAATGTTCATATTTACCATTATTAGCAATATATATAGCACTTAAATTAATTAACATTAATTAACACTATCGATTTAGCTCCCAGAATTAGTTTACTGTAAATTACTACCTCAGAATCGTCGTCGTATTCATTGATAAAGCTTTCTTTAATCCTCAGCGCAGCGCTAGCATGCTGCTTACTGGTCCTCGCCTGGGCCTCCTTCGAAGCCTTCTTCTGCTTCTTAGCCCTTTCCTCTTCCAGTGACGTGGGTGACGCCGGCTTTACTGTCTCACCCAGATCCTTGATATCATCATGGATGAGAAGATCTGGGTGATACCGAGACTCGTCCAATCGTGTCTTACCTTGGACGCTCAAGAGAATCCAATCTGGAGTCACTATCTGTATGCCGCGCTTTTTCGCGCACTCGTATTTAGCCTAAAGATGAACAAAAACAAGAGCCAATCAAGTTGCGTTTATAAAACTAAGCTATTAAATGAAATAACTATTTAGCTAACTGAAATAGCATAATTTTGCAAATTATTAAATCAACTGATATACTAAGTACCTTTTATTGGTTGTTTTAGTTATAAAGAAAATTCTCAACTTCTTAACTTATTAAACAACTACTTAAGTGTTTGGAGCTTCTACAATGTATTTTTATATTTTGTAATTGACTTTATCTTATTTTTAAATTACTTGTCTGTCTTCTGGGGTAGTTTTCCATGATTATTTCTGCTCAGTTGTAGTTACTAGAAATAGTGTAATTTATGTTAATGTTTAGTGCAAACATAAAACAATAAATGCTGGTTTATTAGGCATATATAAAGCTCTATAAATATCAGGAATTTAAGCAAAGAGTGACCTCTTTATTGGCAAAAGTTAGACTTACATATAATTATACATATACAACAGTGTACCCTACCCCTTCAGTAGTAGTAGTGACGAGGTGTGTTACAGTAGCATTCAGCCTGGTTTGGTGCTCTCCACCATGACACTTCACTAGGCTCCAAACGATTTTACTGTCCCTTACAGACAACTGAAATAAATGATATTAATAATATTAATAACATTCAACATTCATTTACTTCACATATCACATAGATGCTAAAATTAAATTGTAATTTAAACTCTAAATTCAAGAATGAATCCATTTTCCTTTTTTAAGTGAAGCTTTTATTAGTAGTTGTTGAAATAAATTTTAAAGTAGCACAAATGATAATTTCTACAATAAAACACCCAAAAATTACATCTATAACTGTACCATTTAGGATTTCAATTTCATCTCCAACAACAAAAGTTTGCTTTCAGTAATGCAATTTGTAGAGACGTTTGCACAGAAGCCTATTAGATATCATCTTTGGATGCATAAAAACATTAACCTATTATTGTTAATATTTATTAGTAGCAGAAATGACAAACAGACTTTTTAACTTACCTGTGATGGACAAATAACACACTTTGCAAACACTTGATTCGCAGGATCAGGATCAAATACGCTGGTTCTATTTAGAAATTAAGGAACAGAAATCAGAATAAAACATCAAATAGTATTCTTGTTTCTCCGACAAACTCTAAATTGAACACACTTTGCAAACACTTGATTCGCAGGATCAGGATCAAATACGCTGGTTCTATTTAGAAATTAAGGAACAGAAATCAGAATAAAACATCAAATAGTATTCTTGTTTCTCCGACAAACTCTAAATTCTCAAAACTAGAATTCATAATTCAGGTTTTCAAATAGTAGCTTAATTATAAAAGCTTTCTCTTACATAATAAACCATGGCAACACGAAATGTTATTTAATAAAAAATGCTACTCGTGTGGTTATAAAATTATCTACTCTGTCCGGAGATCAAAAACAACAATTGCCATTTTGAGTAAGAATAAGTATTGAAGCATTTAAGTATTGAGCAAATCATCATCAACAAACATAGGCTGATCCTGCAGAAATGCTCTTCAGATTAATACTTAGGTCTATATTCAACAACAAGATTACAGGTCTGAAGTGGTTTTTCATTGCTATTTTATGATTCTTATATTCAATTAGATTTTCATTGATCTGTATCTTTCATTTCATTTGTAATATGATCCAAATTTTGATAAATCCACATTGAAGATATATTTGAAAAGTGTCATCAACTTTGTAGTATAAAACCAAAATACCATACTGGTAGTACCGAGTAATTAATAGAAATAACTTAAATAATATAATGACAATAATTAAGGATTGCATTGCATTTGACTGTAATTTAAGTTAGAAATAACTAAATATAAAAATAGGAAAAATTCAATTAAGTAATAATATGCAGTGCAAAATTAAATAAATCTCAAATAGGATACGGCAGGAGAACCTTACACTTGACACTCTGTATAATCCAAGAGCTCTGAAACAAAAAATAAACAATAATAAAGATCACAACATTACCATATAAGAATAATATAAGTAAATTTTATTTGATGAAAATGTAGCTGACTTGAGAAATAATCTCATTACCAGAAAAAATGATGATGGTATTTACTGAATAGATAAACATGGCTTAAACCACTGTTTATCGCTCAATAGTTATTTAAACCACGGATTAGTCCAAATAGGATATTTTGTGATATTATTGAGATCATGTTATACACCATGGAACTACCACTATCCAGTACAACTGAAAAAGCTCATAAATTACACTACTTACCTTAACAATAATAGTTTGAAATAGATCCCTGGCTTCGCTAACTTCATCATCTTCTTCATCCGCAATGACGTGTGTAACACTGTCAGTCATATAAGTTTCTCTCCTACCTCCTCCAGCCAATAGCCTGTCCTCAATCTGAAACAACGAGCTCCTCAAATATATTTAAATATTCCCACATCATTCGGCAGTCGTTCTCTTATGCAGCACTCACGATATGGAATTCCTTACCTACTAATCTATGCCTTTGTTCTTCTCTTTCAACTTTCTCTGGCAAGCTTAAGACATTACTCTTCCCACTGCAGACAAGCATGTACTCTATCTATCATTAAAAAATTTTGACTACCAACACGGCAGACAGACTTTCATTTTGGACTTTCCTTCTTCTCAGCGTATTTCTTTTACAGATTGGTCTGGATGAATTGATCAGTAGTGATGTCTATATAGGAGATGTCACTGACATCATCCTTGGAAGAGAAAAGAGACGTTAAACCTACACTATCGTATTAGAATTATTACAATTATCAATACCTAATATGCCATATAATGTATATTATACGAAACCCTCGAAGGAAGCCCAATTGAGAAATCTCAGATAATTATACAAAGTTTTTGATTTCATAAAATTTTAGACATCATGCAAGAGATAAGCTGGGAATTTAGTTAACTAAAATGTGGCATAAGAAAATACTAGTGTGCTGTTTGCAATATACACGCACCGCACAATTGAGCCCATATAATACAGCGTATCACTATTAGAATTCTATCCAGAAATTTTATTATGAAATTTCAACGGGTACTAGTAATTGTCAAAAATTGATAAAACTTCTAAAATGATAATACAGAATCATTAACGGTGGCCGCATATCAATATTCATATAGATCAATGGATCTATACTCAGTTTACATTTTCAAAGTTAAATAACTATCAAATTAAACTGATTAAGTATTCATGACTTAACGAACTACGATAAACTTCTGCAAGATAGTTAGTAATTATCTGAGAGCTCAGTATTGCTTGAAGCAGAAAAGCCTACAAAATTAAGAGGAGTAGAGATCTATATCATTTTATTTCATTAAATGCAATAAGTATAGTTCATCTGCAATGGCGCCTATATTTACCAAACAGATCAAAACAAGTAACTAACCATCTTATCGACATTTCCAACTATGAAGTATCTAACTTCTTTAAATAAATCATTGGAAACATCTTCGGCACCGATATTATCTTCATGGGTTTTTTCCATCACCATTATATATTTTTTCTAATTTAAAATAATTAAGCAAAATTTGTTTAATTTTCAATCAAAATGTTCCTTCCAAAAAAAGTAAACAATAACAAACAAGGAGAGTTGCCAAATTGGATTTTATTTCAACTCCTGATTCTTTTCCATTTTGCAGTGTATATTTTGTACACGATAAAATGTAAACAAAGAGTGAAAAATGAACTTTGAATAAGAAAGTCCTCATCTGCCAGCAGCGAGCTGAGAGAGTAAAGAACGAACTAGAAAAAATTTTAACATATTAGATGAGAGCATCTGTGATCTGGCTGAGGATAGAGCAAAGTAGAGTCAATTAACCTTGAAACCCACTGCAGGGTCCAAATAGGACGTAGCGCAGTCTCAGTAGTAGTTAAAGAACGAACAGCTGAGAGAGTAAAGTAAAAAGTAAACACGCATTATAATGAAATGATCAACTATTTGCGTTGATATCTATCACTTTTTAATACCACATGTTTTAACCGTTAGGCAATTTAGACATACTCCGTGTAACCAGTCCAGTGAATATCGGAAATTTTACTCTCAGATAAGCGCTGCTGGGATTCGAACCCACGAGGGTTCAATTCACCTCAGGATCTGTCGTTTAAATCTTCATCATGAAGTCACCCCTACGCTATTAAGACATTCTAGAGTGTCTATTTACGCTCCGGCGTTGGGACATCCAGCTTGTTTTGTTACAACCTTTATTGACGGGATTTTGATTATTTTGGAATACATAGAGTGAAAAAGAAAATTTCTATGTATGCATATTGCAAAAGTAAAAAATGTACACACACAAAGTTTAAATGTAACTAGTTATTTCTTTCTAATTCTAATTATATAATGTCGTTGTTTGAATATCGCAATAACGTAGTGGTTAGTGATGCTGATAGCGTCATAAAGTTTTTAATTGTAGACCTTGAAGTTTATTGAACTCTTGATATTCTGAGAGTAAAATATCGGGCATTGACTGGACTGGTTATACGGAAAATGAAATAAATTGCCTAAAGGTTTAGACATGCGGTATTATTAGTGATTGATAATAATATGGTTGATCATTACAATATATTGTGTGTAATTTGTTTTTTATTATTATGTATATATACTTATGTAAATATCTATCATTGATGGATGTCTATAATTGATTACTCTTGTGCGACCTAGCTTACCTTCACGCTCTAAGCTAGCTAATCGTTCTTACCAGCATGCTGCTCCGCAGATCTGGAATTCTCTACCATCCAATCGCTCGCAGGAAATCTTCGTTTGAATCACATCGGCCTTTGCTTTCCTGTGAGCAGTTCTATATAGACAGTTGAAGACCTATCTTTTCCATCTCTCTTTTCCGTCTGGTGTCCATGAGTTGCGACCAGTGCCTAAACCTCCTTTTCTTTAATTCCCTTATCTTTGGACAGATTTTCTGGATTTTTGAATTTGCGCGGTTTTTGGAACTTCTTTTTGCTAGCCGTCTTGATTTTGTCTCAATAGTGCTCGATGTATTCATTGGTGACTGTAGCACTCTAATTGTTGTTATGTTATCATTCTCTATCGTTATTGTGCGGTTAAGTTAACATTCCCATTGTTAGTATTCGTGTGTTGTGTCGCTCTGGACAGCATGTAGGGCCTACTGAAGGAGCTGTCACTTGCTGTAACTGTGTCTCAGTTGTAAGATAAATTATAATTATCGGAGATGTCAAACGTTAAACTAGCACTTCTTAAAGTATTATAGGTCATGTGCTCATGATCTTTCTCAACCGGGTGAGAAAATAGAAACTTTCATATTAAGATCAGGTGGTACACTGATCGTTAAAGAGATTTTAACATCAGCGTATCAGACTTCTAAGGATATAGTTAATAAGTCTGAATGCAATACTACTCAGTACACGTCAAGTGCCCAGGTTCAATGTTCTTGTGCGTAAGCTGCCTCTCACACATGGTCCAGTCGGTCTACGACGACATTGAATTTCACAACGCTAGTGACCAGCTTGACAAATTTCTGTTAAATATTTTATGTAATGTATTGCAGGTCATGCAGCCACTCTATGAGATGAAGGAAATGTTAATTAGACTCTAACTCTTCATCTTGGACACATCAAATTTGAGAGTGTGGCACAAGCTGAGGTGACCACAAGCAGAAGAAACCGTCTGTGCACTCAAAAGCGAAAGGCTTCCGAAAATGTGGTAATTCCATAGTCAATATATCTACACTGTCTCATAAAAAAACGACATCCCTTAAAATAATTTGGAATAATTTCAGAAAGTATGCACTCATTCTTTTACCTTGTAACACCCTACTAGATAATCCAATTTGACAAATTCCTGACAAATCTAGTCGCTATATATTGAGAATTGTTAAATTCGCGAGGTAACCCTCAGCAACTTATTAGATAAAATTGGAAGAGTATGCATACATGTATAGAAAACCTGTCTACACTGCATAAATGATCTGATTTTATTTCATTTATTTTGTTGACTCCGAAAATAATAGTTTGATGAATATAATTACCAATTATTTTTTTAAGATCATTGCATCTTATATTAAAAATGACAAACCTCAGCCTCGACACAAGCTTGCAGTCGATGTCGCCATTTCTGAACTGCACGTTCAATGATAGCTCTCTCTAGCACAGAACACTTCTTAATTCATTTATCTATTTTAAAATTTCGATTTTGCGTAGCAAATACAGCATGCAATGTAAATAATTGAATAGCACATAATTGAAAACTCTGGGTTAACACAAGGCACTCCTTGTCTCCTTAATCAGTCCTTGTCGCAGATGTGCAGCTTTAGGTATGCGTGCTTTGTGTACGCCTTATGACATCACAGTCCAGATATTATAGTTCACAAAACTATTTACTGTGTAGTGTGTAGACATGCAGGCTATACATTTCTAATGTTTTTGAGTTTTTTTAATCATCATTTGTCCTTTTGTCGTGAATAGTAACAGTAAATTTCTTCTTGTTTGCTGTATTGGCCTATCTGACTATGAATGCTATGTAATATGATCTGAAGCAAAATAAACTAACTAGTTTCACTCTTATGCACTATTATTATAATTATATATTTGTAGACCAGAGTTGCAGACACGAGTGAAGAGGAAATAAATACAGAACAAGCCTCTGAACAAATTGTAGTATCACTGAAGCAGTTACAACAGCAGCTGAAACTGAAACCAGCTCTCTACAGATCTAACATGAAGTATCAGCCTTAGAAGAACCGGCAGACTGATATTATACTAATGGTTATAAAGGAATACCTTGAGCTGGGGTGTAGCCTGGATTTTGTAATGGGGAGGATCAGGGGCAGATATAGGAATTTGTATTATCAGTTGATAGTATATTGAGCGGAAAAAGTAATGCTATATAGACTAGTAGTTACTGAACAGTTGATATACAAATTACACAATAAGTTGATATACAAATTACACAATAATTTATTTAACCAATTTTGCAGGCATATATCTGTCATAATCTTTCGGCGCTCAGTGCAGGATTGTTTTGGACGGTTGGAAAACATTAATTAATTATTAAATTTGAGTTTTTTATTTTTAACATAATAAACAAATGCTTCTCTTTACATAAACGTCACTTTAACTGTATGTCGAATGTGTCATGACCGTTTAGCAACTCACATAATGTATATTATTAGGCCAGTTCAAAAGACGCTTTTGACAGTTGTATAATACTCTCTACTTTTTTGTACTTCCTTCCGATCCCCAGCAAACTCATTGCACCCAACCCCTGCGGTGAGAGCACCAGATAGCTGATGGAAGGTGCCGCGCTCCTTAATAAAGCATGTTACTTTTCCACTATTATATGTCATTTTAAAATTCATATCATTGACTTTTTTGCTGCGTTATAGTACTTTTTTCTAAGGAAATGTTTAGGATCAAATTTAAGTTTAACCATTAACATTCATTTGCTAATTATGACGCGATATCAGACAGTCATGAACTAAGGTTGCAAATACTGTCACAGAATGAATAACTTTAATAAGTGCAATGCAAAACATGCAATGAGAAACTTTTTATTATTATTAACAACAGCTGATTGCTTTATGCTCAATACTAACGTAGCCTGTTTTTCAACTGTAATGTATGTGTCTTTAACATTTTTAAATTAAAAAGTTAAGTAAGGCCAAATTAATCCTTTCCCGCCTTTTAAAGGCGGGAAAGTAAGGTTAAAATTAAGTAAGGCCAAATTAATCCTTTCCCATTTTCCCTGACCACTTTCAAATTGCCTGACTTTTCCAGGTTTAGAAGATGAATGATCAACCTGATACATAGATACTAGGGATGTCATTTTCACAACTCAGACGGAACCGGATTTCAAACACAAATCCGGCCAGTACTGAAATCGGTAACATCACGCAATCATACATTCCTAACATTCCTATATAGTTATAAAAGCAAGTCTTATGTGGTTTTTTTCATTTTTAATACATTTATGTTTCCGCAAAAACTTTGAATAACATTGACATGGACACAAATTACATAAACTTTAAATAATCATGACTTTCCCCTAGGAAATGCACTAGAGAGTCTCTGCTGTACTGTACAACAGATACCCAACCAGAATGGCACAATGATAGAGCTCGATACACAGGGAGTCAATCACTTTTAGCAGAGAACTCACTCAGAGTGCCGTGTCTAAAAACATTAATGTACAATAATTTCAAAAGCAAACTGCAAAATCAACATAAAATAGCATGACGTTGTTAACTACAAAGATTGATTCAATTATATTAATAAAATTATTCAAATAGGCTTGACCATTATGGTTTTTCAAGTAAATTTATAAGCTGTGAGACCTATGCTTACACATTTGTCCCTGACTTAACTGTATGGATTCGGTGTACAGTTAACTCCATACGAATTGAGCATCTATGTTTGTGAACACATGTTATAACCAGTGGATTGGAACATGTTATAACCGGCAAAGTAGACTCTCTCATCCGCAGCTAAAAACGTGCAGGCAATCTGACTTTCACCGTTTCTATGAACAACTATTTGGCTGGAACCAGTGGTGAAGTCGGCAAGATACTTGACCACGGACCAGATGGTGCGGAATTCAAATCCTGGGCTCGCCCGTCACTGATATCACTTTTGAGTGAGGAAACTGACGTTAACCTTAGCTTTAGCTTTTTTTTTACCAGCTTTTAACATCATCACAAACAGTGGCATTTCAAAATTGTTTAACTTGTATGTACTTACAGTGACTTTCCTGAATTTTTGTTGGTAGATGTACCATCCACAATTCAGGAAAGTCACTAAAGACTTTCTGCATAGTTCATCTTGGTAGTAGATACCTACAAGTTCGTTACTGTCAGGATGAACAATTAATCTAGCCGTGCTGCCAAGTTGAGATTCTAGAATTCTAACAGCAGCAGTTAACTGATTGCCAACCGGCTCCTTACCGAAAATAAAAAATTAATTAATTATTAAGAAAATGCCAGTGTACATCCATAAACTTTCACAAGAATTTAAATAATGCAGAAATAAGTTATGTAATATTGACTATGAAAAATTATTAACCTTTGACACTGTGATTGAGGTGATCCATAATCTCCGTCAAAACGAGCGACAGGCCATCCTCAGAGATTACTAATTTGAAATGTACCAGACACCCTTGCCGGAAAGTCCTAAAATGTGCATAACAATGCACAGAGGTACATCCTACAAAATAGAAAACGTATCAAATACACGCTAGAATAACATATAAATAAAATAATTAACACTTCTGAAGTAGTGTTAAGTAAAGACTTGTGAAGATGCACGATAATGGAGGACTCCTTTCATTATATGAATATAATCAATTTAATAGCATAAAAGCTAAACTGAATATATAAAATCTTTAGTTTTGACAACAGCAACAATGAAAATAGAAGTATCCATGCCATGATCGTCTAACTCAGTTACTGAGCTAAATTTTTTATTCTGTAATCGATTCACCTTCAAAAGGCAGCATTTGATATATTAAAAATACTAATGTAACAGCCATGTCTCAACTCTTAAATTTCTTTTAGTGTGAAAGTGATGGAGTACATCTCTTCTCCTTCTCACTTGAAGTATGGTGTGCCTCAAGGCTACGTTCTTGGTCCTATCCTCTTTCACCTCTAAACTACACTCCTAAGCACTCTAATCTCTTCGCATTCTCTTGATCATGAACTATATGCTGATGACACTCAAATGTAGACTTGTTTCCCCCCTAACTCCTATTCTAATGCTGAAACCCTCCTGCAACAAAGTTTTCAGTCTATATCCTCTTGGATGCCTGCTAATTTCTTGGCACTTAATCCGTCTAAGACTGAATTCTTGTTGGTCGGGATACCTCAACAGCTTCTGAAGCTGAATGGGAAACTCTTTCGTTATCTTACGGGTATTAAAATATCACCTGTTTCTTCTGTGAGAAATCTCGGTGTTATCCTTGATAAACACCTAACCTTCCACGAACACATAACTAAAACTTCACAAGCATGTTTCTTCCATATCCGTGATCGTCGTCGAATACGTCCATATTTGTCACGTGAGACAGCTGCTACAATTGGTGCTGCTCTTGTGCAATCGAAGTTGGACTACTGCAATTCCCTGTTTTTAAATCTCCCTGGCGGTGAGATTGATCGATTGCAGTTTGTTCAGAATTCTCTTGCGCGAGCAATTTCTTGTAGTTCCAGGTACTCACATGTTACTCCTATTTTAAAGTCTTTGCACTGGCTAAAGATTAAAGAGCGTATCATTTACAAAACAGCTTCGTTAACCTATAAGGCCATCACCATCCCTGGACAAACTTGTATGTCTCACTTGATTAAAGTGATGCAGCCTGCTATTACTCAGTCTTCTAAGTTAATTACTCTTGTGAGACCTAGCTTACCTTCACGCTCTAAGCTATCTAATCGTTCTTTCCAGCATTGGCGTAACCACCGGGGGGGACAGGGGGACACGTACCCCCAGAATTTGGAGTGGGGGGGACACGAATGCAAATGTCCCCCCCCAGAATTTAGGTTCAAATCTATATACTTCTTAAAGAAATTTGTGCGTATTTCAAGATCGCTAAGTTACTGTTCAAGTATTACTAGCTGATAGAGCCGTGCTGTTGATCGAGAGGTAAACTGATACGCTTCCATGATATTAATTATTGACATCTGTAGTTGTACGGTGTATGTTTGGGCATGGTGTTCCTGACGGTATTTCGTATATACTGTAATAATTTAGCAATATATAGGAGACTATATGACCGAGCGACCGATGTTTGTTGGCTGAGGGTGACGAAACATGGAAGAGTGCCAACTAGCTGAGATAAGCGGGATGAAATCATGAAACTAGATACAGATTACAGGCCTGTCTAAAACGTGTGAGGTCAACTTATCGTGAGATGCTCTGAAAACAATGCACATGAAAGTTTAGCTTATAAAGTTTGTTATAAGAATTGCATAGACAGTGAACCAAATTCTGCATAATTGAAGCATGGATAAATATCTAGTGAAGACCAAGAAGCCACGTCTGGTAAGAAATAACATTTTTAAAATTGTATTTGCAATTTTTTAGAATCATTCAGAGTCTTGATTAGATACTATATTGTACAATTATTGACTATTAGAGGATTAGAGAGATTTATTTAACTGTTATTGGATTTAGTAGAATTACGTTTAGGAGACACGGACATCGCCACTGGCTAAAGCCATTGGTGATGTCGGTAAGACACTCGACCGCGGATCAGTATGCGCGGGGTTAAAATATTGGGCTAACCCGTCACTGACATCGCTTTCGAGTGGGGAAACTGACGCTAACATTGGTTTAAGCAGCACGAGGCTTCTCATTGCCATTATCTAGCTGTCAACCACTACAGTCAGCAGAGCGAGCCGGTATCTGCGCAACTGACGAAACACCGTCAGGAACAACAAGCAGAGGCGAAACACTGCCTAGAAAAAGTAATTACATCTCTGAGGTTTCTAGCGCAGGAGGGTTTGGCATTAAGGGGTCACGACAACGAAAGTGGGCATTTTAATGAACTTCTTCGTCTGCGAGCCTTGGACGATCCTCAGCTTAAATCCTGGCTAAGAAGACACGAATCGTATACCTCACCTCGCATTCAGAATGAATTGCTCTCTTTAATACCACAGGCTACGCAGACGAAGAACGCTCTCTGAGGACTGGCACCGTTTTGGTCCTCTGTTCTGTTTGGAGCGAGTGAAGAGAGAGAGAGAGGCATTACGAGCGTCCTTGGCTGGGCATCAGGACTCTACGATGAGCTGGAGGCTGCTGGCAGGCTGGATGGAGGGCCTGTCACGTGACCGGCCACCTGGTGACGACTTAGGTGAACCACCTGAGCATCTGTGAGAGTAGAGTCCTCTGATACGGCATCTTTAGAGTCCCGTTCTTGTTCCTCTGATTTCAGTTTCAGTTCGAGTTTGGCCTGAGACGGAGACGCGAAAATTTAGAACTAGATGGTGTGCTGTGTGAAAAATTGATTGATTGTTGTTAAAACAATTTGACTTATTACATAACTTAATCTCGCTATTTCTCGCCTCTTCACTCGCCTCTCTATTAAACCTTGTATTGTCGCTCAAAGATAAGATCTTATCCCCCCTATAGGTACCTCCTCCCTCCTCATGCTTTCATCCTCATCATCTAGTAGTGCTGCGTCTTGTCGCTCCTTTAGCTCCAGCGAAGACTCTGAGTTTGCGTTATTGTATTTAAAACAAGGTCCGAAGACCCACCAGTACCTGGAGATCTGCCTGCACTGCTGGAGGGATTGGTTGAGGGATGCACGATCTTCCACCTTAAGACGCTTTTCACACTGTCTTGTAATTTTCAGCTGTATGCTTCTTCTTCATACTCGACAAATACAGAGATCAATACTTAATAACCCACTGCCTCAGTAAAATCTCGGACATTCACTGGACTGGTTATACGGAAAATGGTCTAAATTGCCTAACGGATTAAACATGTGGTTTTAAAAATGATAGATATCAACATAGTTGATTATTCACTATAATGCGTGTTTACTTTTTAGTACCCTTCTTTGCACCGATTATCGGGATTTTGGCTCGCACCACTAAACAACAAAAAAACAACAGCAAAAACATTTTTAAGGACCCCTCACTCTGCTCATCGGTTTTGATTTAGTTAGACAGTGCTCGATGATGTCATGGACAAAAATAGCACTCTAATCCTATTGTTGCTGTTGTTGTGTGATTATTAGGCTTTAGATCGTGCGATACGGGGTTCGATTCTTACTAGAATCACTTAATTCTAGTTGTTTAAGTTTTACTAAATTTTATTTCTAGGAATATGGTTAAGGGGTACACAGGATAATGTTATAATGGAATGACTGTCCCATAGAATAATAATAATAATAATAATAATAATAATAATAATAATAGTAATAATAATAATAATAACTTCCATGACTTTGATGATAATAACTTCCATGACTTTGCAAAGATTTAATGCAGTCTGCTTAAATAATTCTTTTAAGCCGTTTGATGACCTCGACTAGCCGGGCGGCGATTCAGCACGTATTGCTTGAACCGTTTTTATCAAGCCCCAGGTTCTTTACACCGGGGTAAATAAAATAATAAAAAAATAAATAAAAAAATAATAAATAAATAAATAAATAAAAATAAAAATATATCTTTGGACTCTCCTGTCCAGTTAATGATAGCCAAAGCTGAGAGGGCAGATTTGAATTTCTGGCTTTTTAAATTTGAACAGTATCATCCTACGGCGTTTTCGGAACACTTTCTTTTTGCTCGCCGGCTTGAATTTGTCTCAATAGAGCTCGATGTTGTCGTTGATGACTGTAGCACACTAATTGTTGCTATGTTATGTTATTTTATGTTATGTTATGTTATGCTATGTCATGTTAGATGAATAAAAGATCTACTAGCACTCCTCTAGGGACATGAAAAGGAATTAAGGCGGAAGATGGAGATGAGCGGAGGTATTTTATATCGTGGACCCGCCAGTAGCCAGTGAACTGAGAGAAATAGGTTAGGGTTTAACACCATCTTTGATTTTTTAGAGTCCATTCAACCCATAGAATAAAGAAAAACAAACCTTATTTTAAAGATCTTTGATTCAACCATTCCAAGTTTATTTGAGTTCCATTGTAACCGCTCTTTTTAAATCGGCATTTCAAATGTACTGAATTATTGGTAACACTGCTTTTGTTCCAATTTTCAAATGTAAACAAATGCTACATATGAGAAATATAAACGTGTAAAAATTAGTGTTGAAATTAAAGTTTAAACACATATAGCGACGTGATCATCCATAACTATATCTATCAGTTTTGTGCTAAATATTTAATATTTGTACAGTTAAACTGATATTCATTCGTCTGTCTCTTCCATTTATTTCTATATTCAAAAAGTCTTTTAAAACGTCATAATATTTTAAATGATCAATCCGAGATGAACTAAACTCTCGTGGGTTCGATTTCCGACCGCATTGATCCTAGAGTAAAATCTCGGTCATTCTCAGGACTGATAGAGTGATTACAAGGAAAATGGAATAAAATGCCTGACGATTTAAAGATGTTTCAAAAGTGATGGATATCATGATTGTTGATTGTTTCACTGTAATGCTTGTTAATATATCGTTCTTTGATTCTTATTAAAAGTAAATTTTCAATGCTGATTGACTTTCAGGAAGACGTGTTCAGTGTTAAATTGCAGCCATAATTTGTCCAAAATGCTGTTCACCACTTGAATTATTGCAAGTGAATGCAGAATGCATATTTTTAAGTAATGCCTTGTGGTGGTATGCATGGAATCATATATTATATATGATTTGAATAAATAAATAAAAATTGTGCACTGTACTTTTTCATTACTTTATATAAGTGTATTTTGAATTTAGATACAAGTATACATTTGATAAGATTTCATCAAGATGAAGCGATTGTCAGCCTATGGCCTTTATAAAGATGGTGTAAAGAATAAGGTATTAATGATAATCCATATCTATTCTTTATCGTTTTTTTCTTTACCTGATTTACCTATTTTAGATTCTATGTTAGCAAAATGATTTCTGTAATCCTACATTTTACTGACATTTATAACCATTGTGGGCAGTTTGTTTAACATAACGTAACGGCACGGGGCTCATGTAACATCGCCCCTCTCTGTGATCCCGACGTACGATTTTCACAAAATTTTCACTGTATATGCATATTGACATTAGAAGCCTGTGTGCAAAATTTCAAGGCCCTAGGACTGAAACTTTTAAAGTTATTTAAAAGCTGCAACCGGCGCCAATTTATGAATAACCTTTCAAAACTCTGGAATTTTTTCATTCCAAGCTGTCAACACTCGATCTTCCAAGGTGTTCACCCAACCGTGTCCTAACCGAGGCTGACTTAACTTAGATTATTGATGTGCAAAATTCTGTCGTTGTTTAATGTCGCGTCCATTCATTTCATCATATTGGGGAATTTATTGACACCTTGTTTATATCAGACTAGTATTAATTATATACATTGGGACCTCACGTACAACTGCAAATATGTGTCGTGTACATTTGCATTTGCTAAATATTTTTAGGCTATATATAAAACTGTTTAACTACATGTAATGTTGAGCTATATGAAATTAAATAATGCTAGACACCATTTAAAGTGACTATTGTTGCCAGCTAAAAAGTTAATCCAATTGTATGCCTGTACACATGTTTACTAATTATTATCTTTATTGTTTAGATTAATTACACTGACTGCATCTAATTGTCGTAATGAAGCATCTTAGTACCATTCTAGAAATTATCTATAAAATGTATAGCATTACTTTTAAGTAAATATATTTATGAATAATATATGTTTATTTTGGAATTTGTTAGCGTCTGCTTGACTTTAGTTTTATATTCAATTTGGAATGAATATTTATATCAATTTTGTATGTGTGTATCTATTGTGTATATTTACCCTTTGTATCAGATTTCATCCAATGCCAATAATTCAGTTGAGTCTAGCGGAAAGAAGAAAAAGAAAATGAATAGAAAATCTGCAGAATCTGCTTTAGTATCAGATAAGGGTACCATGTCAAAAGAAACCAACCTTGTGGCGACACCTCTAAAATCTTACCCTGTGATTGAGATGATAAATAGTAAAGAGTGCGGTAGTAGAAGAGGCAGCATTAGGAGAGAACTGAAGGTACGATGTCTAAAGATAATTTAGTTTAAATTTATTTAACGTCAATACTATCTATAGGTCATTGATATAGAAATGCTTAATCAAAGTTTAATATAATTATATAATTTAATTTACTAGACAATTCTTTGAAATAAACATGAAACTATTTTTCAATACCATCATTCACATTTGTAATTTAAAAATTTCTGTACTTTTACTAAATAGTTGATGTATAATCTATTAAAAATAATAGCTAGTCAGGCGAAACTCATTGGTCTATATGCAGTTAATTTCGTCACAATTCCTTTTTCTTGAAAGACACATTTTTTAACATTTTTGTTCATCTTAATATATATGACATAGATGAAATTGTATTACTAAATATCAAGTCTCCTATGAAATTTTATTTAAATACTTTTGGATATGTCAAAAGAAACGATACTCAGTAACATAATAGCTTTGTTAAAAATTGGAAGTTTATGGCATAAGATAACAAAATACCTGGAGCAACCATTTTTTAAAGCTCTTTGCGATTTTAAATTGCATCTGTGCTGATATCTAGGTTGTATACAGATTGCATTCTTTTTTAAAATCATATCGTTTGTGGGCGCATTTCGGTACAGATGAATTATACAAGGAACAGAAACGTACATGACAAATATTGCTCTTTAGTCTTTGCTATTCTATATTCTATTCTTTTTTAAAATTCTTTGCTAAATAAAATTTTCTTTGGACTGATTGAATTTTTGCAGAACTTGATGTCTCGCAGTAAGAAGGGTCGACAGTCGGTAGATGCTTTTCTTCAAAGTCCAGTGCCTCTCAAGCTATCAGGCAAGAAGGGAAGCAAGAAACTCAGAAAGCTTGAAGAAGCAAATCGTAAGCATAATCTCACGATTCCTAGTCGCTACTTTTTTGTAGTGATTCACTGCTAGATGTTCTCACTTGTAATTTAATGTCTGCCAACTGTAAATTTTCATTATTGCTCAAAGTCTATAATCTGTAAAATCTATTAGTTTGGTTGTTAATTTTGGACTTTATTATTAAAAGTTTTTAATAGTAAAGTAGCTAACTTAACTTTTGATACTTTAACTTTTACAACTTAAAATAACCTATTTCTATGATTTTTGTGTAGTTTATATTGTTGCTATGATTGATTGATTGATTACTGTCACTCTTTCCAGTGTGTTCTACCAAGTGGCAGGTCCAAGGTATTCATACTTAGTCTGCTTTCATGCTCCATCAAGAGAACTCCCTAGACTAGCAAAATAATCACTTCACAAAAGGCAATACCTTATCCATATCTAATGTAGCCTATAGCTTGTGAAGAAATACAGCTCCTGTGGTTATTTTCTGTTGCCTTTCTCAGTTCTTGCTTAGTTGCCTCTTACTACACGAGCAGTTAACAGTTGATCTATTCTTCCGTGACCCGGGTACTATAAGGGAAGATTGATCACTACATTGTTGTTATTTCAGCCATCACCCAGATGAGCCGCAGCTCTTCAGAAACAAGTTTTACCGTCAAGCGCAGAAGACGCAGTAAATCGCTGGAGAAAATTTCATCAAATGTCTCAGTCAATGGCTCAACAGAGTGTCAAGTTAATGCTGTAACTGGCAGTGATATGAAATTTGCGGGGAAAAATTTGAATGGAAAGAAATCTGCTCTCAAAAAGCATGATAGTTCAGCATTTGAAGATAATATTATGTTTTCAAATGAAAATACAGAAAGTGTTCTATTCGGTCGTATTGATAATGGCCTATCCAATAGCGACACTGATAGCAGTGATAGTTGTGAATCTGCAGATTGGAATGCTGTAGCGAAACCTGGAAAAAGAAAACTTTCTTCTAAGAAATTGCCAACGGTAATTAAAAGAACAAAGAACAAGAATGTTAATGATCCTCAGCTGATTGTTGATTCGCCACTTGCTGAGGTAATGGTTTGTAGTATTATATTTATTTTTATTAAATTGTTATATGCTTGTCTGAAAAGAAAGCAGCCACTGCTTTAATACCCTAGCTGGACATTTTATGTTATATGAGACTGAAAAACACTTGTCATGTCGCGCAACAATAAGTTTTTATAGTTAACTTTCTTTTAGCTGTCTTTTATAACTAACTTATGTATGTTTATGTTTTTTTCTGTTGCAATTATTTACTATGCTATTCGACTATTTTATTTTACTTGAATTTTTTTTTCATTAATTCTATTTTAATAATATTTTAATTTTATTTATGTTTAATTATATATTACTTTTTGTCTTTGATTTGTTTCATTTACATCATTTTTGCTTTAATATCCTATATTATGAATTTAATTACTTCAGTTATAATACAGTAATAGGATAAATATTTAAATATTTACTACCTTTTCTATTTCAGTGAGATAATTGAATTCTCACAGACATTTTGGAAGAGACTCTATCGTTAATGTCAAACAGATGATTTTATATATTTTATTTAAGTATTACATTACCTAATTATAGATATTACCTAATTATAGTTATTTCTGCAGCAATGTGGCAGACTGAGGTTTAAGAGATGTGCTGTTTAACAATTATGTGTAGCAGTGTGAAATCTGTATTACATATCTTTATATTCAAATATTTTATCGTAATCTGAAAATTGTAGATAGTTACATTACATCAAATTTTGTACCGATGCATATTAAAAAGAATATGATATTACAATATCAAACTATTCAGATAAAAGCAGTATGTCGGTTAATTACAAATATAATTAACACGTTCACTCTAAGTCTGTAACCTAAGTATATCATCATCATCATCTTTCCCTGAATCCCTTTTTTGTTAGATTTTTACATTCATTTTAGGAAATTTTGTATCTGGAGCCGGCCGTGGTGCTCGCCAACTGAGTTTACGTTGAGCCCATGTGAGCCTTCATTAAATCTAACTAGCACTGCCTAGGGGATAAGTTACTGAATATACAAGTCAGCAATGAAGTCACTATTTAGCTCATTGGCGCCAACTATTCGCCATTCTGACGTTGGTCTGTACCTATGTACATTCTGTATATAATTTTTTCTCTCGTTCAGGGAACAGAGGCAGGTGATGCTGTAGAGGGTAAAGCTAGGAAGTTGGGCAAATCAAAGTCATTGCTACCGCCCCACGTGAGCGACAGCCTTCGTGCCTCCACTGCTCTCTTGGATCATATCATCAATCCGGTCTCCTCTCTCAAGTTCTTCCAGTACGAATTTATTCAGCTTGTTTTTTATAATTAATTCCTGTTATCCGTAGTTTCTTATATGTTAACTTTAAATTATTCTCATAAAACTTCAGAATTAAATATTTATGAATTTGAAAGCCATCACGTGTGGTGTGGTGATGGTTTAGTGTATCAGTCGTATAATTATATGACTTGATAACAACTGATAAACACTGAGCTGGATGAGTTCCCTAGCATTTTAAAAAGCAATTCTAATTTGTATTAACTGGAGATTTAAATATTAATAATATGTTATCTTGGATTGATATATAACCCATTTTTAATTTTTATATTAATACTAAGACAATTTACACACACAGATGCAGTGAAGTAAGATGATGCTACAAGTCTTCAAGACTTCCTCAACCAGTATAATTAAGTTAAGTTAAATGAAATATTCTGAATTGCCACATTCAATTGCTTAATTTATTTGTGTATCCTGTAAATTAGAATGTAATTTTAGTATAGAATTTTATATGCTATATATATATATATATATATATATATGGTACAGAAATAAACAATAATACTAGCTTTATTTAAAAATGTTGTCACTGTTACTATTACTTTTGTTTTTATTTTTAATTTTATTGTATATTCTCTTTCACTAGTAGAGGCATCTTTGTTAGTAGTCTGGGTTTAATTGTGTTGAAGCAAAAGCCAATATGATGAGCAGAAAACGAAAGAATTCACAATGATATAAATCCTAATTTCAATAATACAGTCCAAACTTTAATATCTGTGGCACACTTAACTCTCTTGAAAATATGCAGACGACAAACAAGATCATAATCACCTAGCCTTTAATCGAGAATTAATGAAATTAGTTAATTTATATAATAAATTATTTTGATTCAATGTTTGAGGATTTAAACCTTTACATAAAACCTACATTAAACCTTTTCTATTCAATGAGGTTTAACTATTTGTTATTGATTTACTTGTTGGCTGGTTTACGGATCGATTGACTGATCTGTGACGTGGTGGGTTGATGTATCGATTGATTGACTGATGATCTATGACGTGGTGGGTTGATGTATTAATTGATTGACTGATCTATGACGTGGTGGGTTGATGTATCGATTGATTGACTGATCTGTGACGTCGTGGGTTGATGTATCGATTGATTGATTATCTAAAGGGACGTATGGGAGAAGAAGCCGCTGTTTGTAAGGAGACACAACCCCAGGCACAATGATGGCTGGTTCAGTACGGCAGAGTTTGATAAGATACTTCGTCAGGTTAGCTATACATTGTCCTTTTTTAATTTTTCTATTTTTTTTTGTTTCAGTGCTATTATTTTATTTTTTATCTGTTTCATGTTTACTCTGTTTGGTCATTGGTCAGAGGTAAGATTACCGAGGTTCCTAAGATTACCTGATTGGTTGATTGATTGCTTAATTGAATGACTGATTGTTTGAATGAATGATTGATTGAACGACTGATTGTTTGATGGAATGACTGATTGATTATTACTTAATTGAATGAATAATTGTTTGAATGAATGATTGATTGATTGATTATTAATTGAATGATTGATTGTTTGAATGAAGGATTGATTGAATGAACGATTGGTTGATCAATTATTAATTGAATGATTGATTGTTTGGATGATTGATTATTAATTGAATGATTGAACGACTGATTAATTTAATGATTAATTGATTGATTGATTTCAGCATCGTATAAACTACACAGAGAACCTAGACGTGGTGAGCTATTCTGATGGTCAGAGAGAGACCCACAACCCGGTGGGTCGCGCTCACCCAGCGGTCGTGTGGGACTACTATAACAACGGTTGCTCGGTGAGGTTGCTCAACCCTCAGACATACAGCGAAGAGGTGTGGCGACGTCTAGCTCTGCTACAGGAATACTTCGGCTGTGTCGCCGGAGCCAATGTGTGAGTTCCTAATATCTCTCTCTCTCTCTCTCTCTCTCTCTCTCTCTCTTAGTGCACTGCTTACCAGCAGGACCATGGTGTATAGCGCCTCCACTCATCTCTATCTTCCGTTTTCCTCTTCATGTCCACTTGCGAGTGGATCTTTAAATCATCTACAACATTCCTTTTTATATACCATTATTCTTGGGGATTCTGCTTATGACAAGGTGGGCCCCCTGTGGCTTCCTCAGCTTCGACTAACATTTACTGGGCAGGGGCGTCATTCCCTGAGAAAAAAATCCTGTTTATCCTGTTCCTAATGTAATTATAATTAAAGGCTAAAGCCAAATTGAACGTTGGTTTTGTGCTCGCTAGAATGTCAGTAGTGACAGAGAGAGCACTGGATTTTGAACCCAGCATCTGTTGATCCGCTGGCTAGCAATATGCCGACATGTCTCCGGCTCAGCTCTGCTTAAGTATTAAGATATTAAGATACAGTGCACAATGCAAATAAGATAAAATAATAATAAGTGTTGAACGTTCATTTCTTCGTACAAGAATAATATCAATGACATCGTAATAAGACTTAATAAGATATATTTATATATAGAATACAAGCAATAAAGGATAATAGTTAGCAAAATAATGAATATACATTAAATTCCTTACAAATATAATGTATATTAACGTGCATGCACTGTATTTATGTATCTGAGCGTACTCAGCGTAAATGTTGTAATTATTTGCAAGTTGAGGCTTTAAAAGTTAATCTTGTTAGTGTGGTGAAGACTATGTGAGACTAATTTATATATGTCTGTTTCTTATCTCTCAAATAGGACACATGATCGCAATTCTCTGAACTTAACTCTCATAGTCAACAAAGTTTGCAAGAGCTTTTGTCTTTATTGCATGATCACCTGCGTAGCAGTAGTAGTTGTTGGTGGTTTGCTGTATTAAATCAAATTAAACGTATTTATAACATTAATTGGTCTTCTCAATTTATTCATTCAGCCGTTTATTGTAATATCGCTGTGTCGGTACTGTCAGCTTTGCAGTGCCCTTAATTTCGTTTTCTGGCCTCATTCTATCATAACCGTTTAATATTTTAAATTTCAGTTACCTAACTCCTCCCGGCACTCAGGGGTTTGCGCCACACTATGATGACATCGAGGCCTTTGTTCT
>CAJHZI010000705.1:1870000-1900000 GCA_905160935.1 Enchytraeus crypticus | reverse complement strand
ATAGCTATGTATATTATTTTCATACCGTAAACTACATGTAAGGTCTATTCGTATCCCGACCCGGGATATAAGAGAATATGATGAGGATGAAGCTACATGTAATCGAGTACTTTGTGACTAGGATTAGAACTTGTGGCCCCCGCCTTATCTGGCAGCTCTGCAAGCCAGATAATACGCCCAGTATTTCGTAAGATGGTGCGGTGCCAAGTCTATAATAGTAGTATTATTGCTGATGTTAGGAATAGTAACAATAATAATAACTCTATTAATAATAATAACAATACTAATAATGTTATTAGTATTATTAAGAATAAAGATTCACTTCCCCCTCTTCTAAGGTATTATGTCAGAGACGTCAGTTTTATCTTTCGTGGTTTAATTTAAACAGTAAAGCAATCCATAACTCCCTATAATTTTTATGTAATGATATCATCATCATCTTCCCTTGAATTCCAGGTTAACCTGTATGTAATATTATCAATTATGTAATTCTATAATAATTAAATAACAGCTCCTATGTTGCATTTGGGAATGACTCTCAATTCCTGAATTCTCGGTGTCACATTGTTATGTCTATTGTTGTGATTGACTGATCGATTGATGTTTAATTTATCTATAGTTTGAGTGATCGATTGATGTTTATTTTATCAATAGATTGAGTGATTGATTGATGTTTAATTGATCTATAGTCTGGTGATTGATTGATGTTTAATTTATTAATAATCTGGGTGATCGATTGATGTTTAATTGATCTTGAGACTGAGTGATTGATTGATGTTTTGTAGGCTGGTAACAGAGGATTCAGGCGTTTCAATCTATCACAATGTAGAAAATTCGAGACTCTATCATGAGACCGTGTCTAAGAGTTTGGAAGTTGATGCAGAGGTTGGATTGAATACATGCCACTCATATCTAACCGTACTTTCTTTTCTTTTAGCAGCTTTTTATCATATTTTAAATTTTTTTATTCTGTTAGTTATAAATCTCTAAAGTTAATAGAATTAAACTTGAGTATTTTCTATTACTGTATTCTTGTATTGTGCTATTAACTAAACGTTGTATTTTTTGGGTTGACATATTTCCATAAAAGTGAATTCAATGCCTTTATAATTTTCTATCTCCGTTGATCATCTCACCCTTCCATCTACTTTTCAAAAGCTTCGTTTTTCCTTTTCACCCTCAGCCCTTTACTATAACTCCTGTAAGCAGCTCATTGATAATCAAAAGAAATTTATTTATTATTTATAATATTTTTAAATCTTTCTTGCTAGCTATTTTCACGTGAATATATTGTTTTATTTTTATCAAAACCTTAGTTTTTCATAAGCACTTAAAATTAATTGCCCAATATATATTTAATTTGTACTGGAGTAAATCCCCAGTTATGATCTAAATTAGATTAATTAATGTTGCTTATAAAATCTTTACCGTGTCTTTGTTGACCCCTAACCATGTTCTCTTAGACATAGACATACATATATGGAAGCCATACTTATTTATGTAGACTTGAAAATATATACAGGATTACATAGATTTATTGCATATACTTAACAAACGATTGCTGAATTGTATATGTAGCCATTTAAGAAGCAACCAGGTTTATAGCAGAAAGTTAATTGATTAATTGAGCAACAATAAGTGTCTATATTTTTGTCTGTGGGCGTTGTAATTGATTGATTTAATTGATTGATTTCGCAGATGGCTGAAGCGGTTGAGTTCTTATTAAACTCCTATCCACGCTACGTCAGGGTTGACTGTCTACCCTTGGACTCTCTCGAGAAGCAGGTCTGCTTTGGTATTTCACTGTATCCCATCCCTTCATTGATGGGACGTTTTCTGGTGAATTCTAAACATAGCTCAAATCTGTTAATATAATAGTCTCGTCTCTTGAGATTGAACAAGTGGAAGCTGAGCTTAATTCTGTTTATTTTAATTCACTTGTTTCTTCCGGCTCGCCTAATAGAATTATTTATAAACCATCGAGGTAGATAATTGTTTAATGTTGATGAGTTATAATGATAGTGTGATAATTATTTATAATGGGATATTATATTTTATTAATGAATATGGTTATATTAATGAATAATTAAATATGGTTACTATTGATTGTGCAATCAATATTCATAGCGGAGACATACAACAACAGTTATTGTTAGGATTCTAACACTTAATCGTTGTGGTATCATTGTTGACATCATGTTGCAAGCTATGTGAAACATTAAAAATCAACTATTATAAAAAAAATAATATTCCTTGTCGTATGTCTATACTATAGAACTAATCTCTTTTACTGTTATATTCTCGGGTATATTTGATGCTGGAATTTTATAAACAACCATCATCACTTATTAAGTCATCATCATCGTCCATTGAATCTCTATTTAACGAATAATGTCTGCGTTCTCAGTTTATGTTATGTATTATTGTTGATTCGCCAGGTGTCACTAGCCGCTGATCTCTATGAGCGAGGGCTTCTGTTAACTCGTCGACCACTTGACCTGGTCCAAGATGACTAAAGATTTACGTCGATTTTCGGGATTATATAGCAGACCGAATGTTAGAAGAAAAATAATAGATAAGTCAATATAAACATGGCAAAAGAGAAACCTCGTTAGCTATAGAGAAACTGTAGGTCAATATCACTACTACTTGCAATCTATTGTAGCATTTTTTCAGATTAACTAGAGGTTTAGAATTTGCTAGTATTCTATTGTATTCTTTGATTTCCTATTAAAAAATAGTAGGTTGTAGGTCAACTGATAGCTAGTTCTTCTTGTATTAGCAAATATGCCCAGCCAGTAATACCAGACTGCTTAAATATTGTGAATATTATGCGTGAGCCCTTTATCAGGATTGTTTGTTTTAGCCCAATGATAAGGTTTATCATTAGATATAATTTTTTTCTCTTAAATTTGTTTTTGTGTGTTAACAGTTAAATATTTGCCATTGACCTGCTGTGAGATCTTAATGATAATAATAATATTGATAATAACGGTTGACGTCCGTATCAAAGGATGATGTCAGAGACTTCGAGTAATCAATACTCTGGGCTGATGAATATGATGTCAGTAAATTATAATGATTTGATAGATTTTTTAATTTTAAATGCACTGCTCTCTTTGAGTAGATAGATGTGTTCTATCGTATTAAGTAATTTGCCCATTAGATCCGGAAGGAATAAAGCTGGTAAAGCTAATGTTAACGTCAGTTTCCACACTCGAAGGAGGACAATCGGTCAGAATGTTTAGAGCTAAATAAATCAAGAGAAAGTTCATATATCTATGCAACTTAATGTTTTTTTGAAAATTTTGTAGATTAATTTCGTGTGCGTATACCTGCTTATTTAATTTCATTTAATGTATATAGTTATATGTGTTTTGCGCTTTTGATTTTAGATCAAATAAGTTCTTATACTGTGCAAAAATGTTGAAGTATTAATTTTGAAAACTTAAATAAATGGAATTTATTTGATTTTATGTTAATTTGCTGTAGACACTAACACTTGATAGTATGTTATTGCTTAGTTTTGGTTTGCTAAGGAGTTTTTAAATTAATTTAGTGTGCTACTTTCAAAAAAGTGTAGTTAATATCCTGTCTAGTTGATTAATGTTCCTCGCAACACATTAATCACATTTACAGTAATATATGTTAAATCATCTTTTATATGATTGAGTTAAAGTTTAGTGATTTTTCTGTCCATAGAATTGCAACGTTTCATTTGTGCCACCTGTGTATATATATTAATTAAACAGTCCAACACTAATCGTCTAATTACTTTTCATTGTTATGGACAATTTAAGTTTTGCAAAAAATTCTTATAGTTCTACTCAATGGCTACTGAAAAATACTGGAGTTTCTATGAGATGAAATCACTAGTAAAAGTAAAATATTTGATGGATCTCTGAAAAATTTAACTATTGTTTTTATTAAGACTGTTAGTTATTGCAAGTTGGGTGATGGTTTTGTTTCATTATGTTAATAAATAAAGAACTTTTAGCTACTGTCTTTTAGTATAGTTACTTTTTCAGCTACTAACTTTTAGTATTTTTAAGGCTTAGCCTTTTGGAAAGGACAAATTAGTTGGTTTGTGGAGTACTCTATATGGAGCGTGAAAACAGATTCTGAGTATGACTATGTACCTAAGACCTGCAACTTGGCAGAACACTAGAGAGAGGAAGCATTATTATAAGTATATGCAGTAGCTTCATATTGGAAATTCTCGTTTCTATTAATGAATAAGCTGGTTTCTTTCTAAAAACACTCTGCTAATTTACTACATTTAGAAAATTATGGTTTGAGTCTTTGTAATATAGCTGTAATGGTCGAGTGTTATATTGCGCTTATTAGTTTCTAACATCTCGCAGTTGCCGGTATCACTTTTTTACTTGAACTGATTTTCTTGATTTTGGAATTTTCACCGTTTTTGGAACTTATTTTCGCTCGCCGGCTTGATTTTGTCTCAATAGTGCTCGATGTTGTCATTGATGACTGTAGCAATCTAATTGTTGTTATTAATTATTATCAACGTAAAAATTAAGTTAAAATAGAAGCAGAATTAAAACCCAATCAGAATGACTTGTAGATGAGTACGATGATGTACGGTATCGGAAGCGTTGTAATTATGCATGTTTATCTGACAGGCTTGTCAGACCCACCCGTAGGAGAGATATTGAAATGTTTTTATTCGACTACGAATGCTCTTGTAAGTGCGTTATAAGTTGATTTCTCACTAACACAAGCAAACCGACTGTGATTACTGTCTCGCCAGTGCCACACACGATGATATCTCTATTTTCAATTGTTCACTTCACTGATGGTAGGTTGTAGTGTGTTCAACGTCAAGGTTCATAAGCACAAGGCTTCTGTTCAAGACACAATCGAGCTACCGTCATAAAGATTTGGTTGCTTAAATCTGTAGCAATTACAAATATTAAATCTGTAACAATATAACATCGCGGATATTTTATTGCATTTTGATTTGATCTTGCTATCTCTCCAGATTTTAATGTTTTATCGCGCTGTTGATCCCACACAGGAATTTCTACATGTTGGCTATAAACAGATGAATTCCTAATTAACAAATTTTCCATAGTTCACATAGTCATATCGGTTGAATGATCGAGTTGATTGCACAAACTATAATATTGTTACGTAAGAGACCATAGGATCTAATTCTCGCCTGGTTTTCTCTATCACTCTCTAATAAGTTACTCTCTCTCTCTCTCTCTCTCTCTCTCTCTCTCTCTCTCTCTCTCTCTGTCTCACTAGCGTTTTGCTAAGAACAGGTTCACAGTATATATTTCTAATCTTTCTGCTGTCTACCTTCATAAAAAGCAATCCATTGATCAAGAGTTAATCTCTTCACGTAAGGCTATACCCTTGTAATTTTATTTTGTTACTAATAAAAATATAATATTTTGTAAATCAAAGAGTCTAACGTACCGCTAATCTATTATTATCTTTGTCAACTCAACAATCTAATCTTGCTAATATAGCCTGCTG
The DNA here is from genome assembly GCA_905160935.1 of Enchytraeus crypticus. Classification (NCBI taxonomy): domain Eukaryota; kingdom Metazoa; phylum Annelida; class Clitellata; order Enchytraeida; family Enchytraeidae; genus Enchytraeus; species Enchytraeus crypticus. The sequence goes on along the minus strand of CAJHZI010000705.1, from coordinate 1,894,498 downwards.
AGTACTTCAACTCTTACATATGTGTAATCTTCACACAAAATGTTTACATGAATCGTATTTTGGACTTCACTCATATTTCATCTTTCCCACTAATATATTTCGTTTCATCGTTGATGATGCCACATCGTAACCCGGCGCACACTTGACAAATATTTGGAATAGGTAACGTCATCCGGCCGCCCGGCTTTGAAACAGCATTACATTTCACGCCACGAGCGCAGCTACAAATCCTCTTGCATTCTATAACTCGACCACTGCCAGTGTGTGTATTATCATGATGGCGAATCGAGTTTTAACACCCTTTCTAGTATAGTTGTCGCCCGTACCTTTGACCGCAGAATTAATAATGAAGTATGATGATGAGGCTGTATGAACTTGTATTGTGTTGCAGTGTAAACACGAGGTCGGTAGCGTGATGTGTAGCAGATCTACCGGTGCGAGGTTCAAACACCGCTTGACCCCCGACATCGTCCTGCACAGCGGGATACCGTCTATTACGTTATACGATCCGCCGAGATGCGGCGTAAATAACTTGTACATGCGTGTTTATGCTTCAGGTGTAGCCTGTGCATTACTTATAAATGTATATGTGTGTGTGTATTATATAGGCCCTATATATATATATATATATATATATATATATATATATATATATATATATATATATATAATGTATACATACATGTATATAATATATTGTATTTGAAGATTGATAAATATATACTATATAAGAAGACAAATAAAAGTGCATACATACATATACTACTCCTATGGCCGACATACAAAGTGCATGCTGTTATTGTAAAATTTCCAGAATATTTCACTTTTAGATTTTAAATAAATCATCATTATTTTATTTGGTGAAATAACATATGATTTATCATTAACATCATTTAATTGCGCATGTTCTTAATTGATTGACAATTAGTTACTGTTAATTAGCTATTCTTATATCACAGCATTGATCAAAATGTAAGCAAAGTCAAGCCGTAAAGAAAGATTCAAAGGGTGTAAATTCCATATTCAGAAAACCAGTCCAAAGATATACTGACTCGAATGAGAAATATCTATGATTGATTCATAGAATAACAACAACAATGCTAATATCGTCCCTGATAACATCGAGCACTATGACGACAAATCACTAGGTTACGTCGAATGGCTAGCTCAAACATTGCGACCAATGGCTAGCTTAATGGGCATTAAGAATGGGTAAATGATTCATCAATTGTTTTGTTGATAGATTAATCGCTTACTTACATTGAGAGGATTGATAGAATGTTATGTAATATATCGGTTGAATAGCCTGGCCAAGTGAATATCTCGTTTTTCTGAGAAGCAGGAGGACATCAGTTCGAATCAAAGCCGACCCGTCTCTGACAGTATTTCTGTGATACGGAAACAGACGTTAAACTTTACTTTACAGCTGCAGTATAGTTTATAGAGACACTTGTTATGAATTATGAACTGTTATGAAAACTTGTTATGAAAGATAACTATGAATTCTGAAATTTGTAGCGCTATACTGATTATGATCACTGAAGATGTAAGAGATCGTAAAATAATCCATGCTCCTGAGCTTGTTGCTTAATATACAATTATACACGGTTTACGCTTGTACATAAGAGATGATTTCATACCAATGCAGATCGAAGAAGATTATGAGAAGGTTTAAGTATGTTTAGCGTCAATAGCAGAAGCGCAAGACTATCTTCAAGAGATCGATGCTACTTCTCTTGAGTGAGTGAGAGAGAAAGACAGACAGACAGAGCTAGACAGCAGCAAGATAAAGAGATTGTGTTATAATGAAGTCGACACTAAACAGGGGCGTTGACGTGAAGGTATGTTGATGATACCAAAGTGAGGGGAGGGGGAATGAATTGATATAAGAGGGAGGGGTGGCAGGAGGGGACGGATTCATAGAATGAAATGGGGAGTGACAGAAGGGGAGGAAAAACAAACGAGAAATGTGAATAGATGTAAACACAAGGATGTTCTCAACAGGTTCATAGTAGACTATAATAATAGCCGACATCCAAGATCTGAAGGGATTCCTTAAATCTTATCAGCCATCTATAGCAGATATCAGTACGGATTCTTTACATTTAATATTACAATTTTATTATATTTTCTGGTTAGATTTAGATTTATGGGATAAAACGAAGTTTCCTACACAGTGGGTACTGACTGAGACATCCAGGCTTGGATTCGACTCTATGATCTTCTGCTTCTTCTTAACATAGTGCTATCAAATACGTCAACCAAACAGTAGATCTAAACACATAATAATTAAAATTTGTCAAATAAGACATGTTAGACAGCAATAATAAATAATAGGAGAAACTAAGAAATGAAAAAATGAAGTATCCAATCAAAACAATTCAATCAAAATGAAATTAAAGCTTTTTCTGCACTAATATTGTCACCAGAAAAGATAGGGCTCAAATCTCACAAAAGTCATTCAAAGATTAATTGGTTTTGCAGAGCAGTGCATATTAACATCACGGTTATAGTTCCAGACTGACTGCAGAGTAAATCAGTCGTTAACTGTACTCCAAATGTCCAACAAACAATTGGAGAAGAAATGAATCTGAAGCCGACTAGGCACGTTTAATATTAGGTAAAGGTAAAATATATACGATCAGGCAATTTGTTGATCGATGTAGTTTTGTTAGGTACATTGAAAGCTGACATTGTCTACGCATAAAATATGAACCTTTAATAATTGTGCACCTTTCTCATATTACTGAGAGAGAGAAGCCTCTTAAAATCTTTCCTCTTGTCAACATCGTTTCGTAGGCCTACTATTTTTGTAAACAAAACAATGACGTCAAGAATAATACTAATAATACATAATCCGTCTAGTAGACATTTTGGCTCCTTGTTCGCAGAATAACGTATAGTTCAATTGCAAACTGGAGCACGAAACACAAAAAACTGTGTAATTTCGATTTTCATGTTTTTATTTAATTGCAGCTACCTATCATAGTTTGACTTACTTTTTAAAATATATTTTTACTCCGTACGTATTACAATGGTTATTACGGCATCAAGACGTGTTAGCAAGTTACATGGAATAAACACCAAAATAACAACAGTGCATTACAACAAATGCAAATGTATTGAAAATAACCAAAAAATAAAAATATATGGTAGGCCTATATATATTCTAATAGTCTACTTAATGGCTAGCTAGTCCTTTCAATACTATTTGTACATATATTTCTTAAAATTAAATTTTGACTTCTACAAGTCTTCATGACCAAATTACATTTATGTTTTATGCATCTCTCTTTGATACTCTGCACTCAAAACATATTCATACATAATGCAATATTATCTTGTTGCATAGGCTGAAATATCTTACATATTGCTCTACTAATAAATTGCCATTATATCTTTCTGATATATTAGAAATAAAGGTATTTATATTCTCACTTTCTTCCGCAGAACTGAATAAAATCATAGCATCAATGCTACGCAAAGCTCTGTAGGATCGAGAGAGGAAGTGAAACTATACGAGGCGGCAGAGATGTGGGATTAGGGGGTGACGGTTGGGTGGGGTGGACGTATCTTGAGCGGCGTAATTGGTTCCAAACTTTTCTGGTGAGAAAGAAATCAACGAGTCCGCGAGAAACTTTCTTCTCTGAAGTTTCTCTCTGCACTTCGCAGGATTTCCTGGATAATACACTGTGCAGCTTCTCTATCCTTCTTCCGGTGTAGCTGAGAAAAATTAATGTTAAACCGGCTTTTAATGCTGCACCGGAATGTGATTATAAATTTGGTAATTTGTTGTGAAAGTCGCATTCCTTATTCTCTTTGCTGGCTGGAGCCAATGGCGATCTCTTTTTGTGCACTACCTACTGGCAGGTCCATGGTATATAACGCCTCCTCTCTTCTCTGTCTTCCGATTTCCTTTTCATTTCCACATATCTTTAAATCATCTAACAAACCTAATCTCAGCCTGCCTCTGCCTCCAATGGCGATATCGATAAGATATTTGACCGCGGATCAGTATGTACGAAGTTCAAATTCTGGGCTCTCCCGTCACTGACATCGCTTTCGAGTGAGGAAACTGGCGTTAACATTAGCTGTAACAGCTTTACGTAGAGTTACTTTTGCTTTATTTGTTTTCCGTGTTTCGTGCTGCCGTAAATTTTGTGAATATTGATTACATTCTTTAAAAGATTTATCAGTTTTTTCCATTTTGTTTTTAAATCTAGAATAATAACAGATTTTAATTAGCTTTTCAAAATTGTGAAAACTGCTGATGAACCCAATGCTACAATTACGTGGAAATTAATTATTTTCTAAATCATTTACTTTGTCATTTATTAGATTTTTACAACAATGGTACGTAGGCCTAGTCACAACAGAAATACATTGGGAAGAAAACAAATTTAAGCAAATGAGAGAGTGTAAATTTTTATGCCATTTGACCGAAAAGAAAAGAAAGCTTAATTTAATATATATTTATTTAATATATTTATTTATTTCTAAATGGTGAAGATTAGTGGAAACATGTCATACATTTGTTAAAAAGAAGTTATTAGCAAGATGAAAGAAGAAAGCCATCTCAGAAGTCATATTTTTCACCTAAGAAGCCAAATTTTTTCGAAGCTATAGGCTGCATACGATATGGATAAGGCATAGATGTTGTGAAGGGATTAACTTGTTGATCTAAGGAGTGCTCTTATGGAGCGAGAAAGCAGACTTTGAGTATGAACATGAACTTTGAACCTGCCACTTGGCAGTGCACTGAAGAAGAAGAAGAAGAAAGGATTACCCATATTTTGTCCGCGTTGCTAAAGAATAGACCAACTGTGGACTGCACGTGTCGAAAAAGGCAATAAAGCACTAAGTGCCAAACCAACGTCAGAAAGGACATTCGGTTGGTGACCGCCTATACATATATATAGGCTTCAGTAATTGCTATACAGAATGTTCTAAAACGAATGGAAAAAAAGATTCGTAAGATACGAATCGTATCCGCCCCTAGTTAAACTGGAATTAAAGGGAAGAAAGGATGATGAATAATGGATTAAAGCTGCTTAAGCTATACTCAAAAGTACAATTTTATTTGAAGATGACTGCTGCTACAGATTCGCGAAGAGATGGATACATTTTGGTTAACTACAATAACCAGCGACATAATGGAGATTTGAGGAATCGATTCCTTATCTTCTGCATATTCTTTACGAACCTTTAATAGCATGCATAATTATGCTGCTAACAGATTCGACAGTAAATTCTTTATTTTTATTACCTTTAGATTGAAACTTATAATAACAAATTGTTTATTTCTATTAACTTTAAATGGAAACTTATAACCAATTTCTTTCTTTTCACAGATTTAGCAGAATACCCAATTCTGTTGTAAATTTTGAATTAATTAAATTCATTAAAAATATTATACATAAAAATAAAATAACATATAGTAACATTTGTAACATTAGCCGTAAATGAGTACAAATTTTAAGCGAAATCTTTTGCGCAAAAACAATTAGTCTACACGAACCTTTTCAGGCTAAAACCAGACGAAGCAATAAGTCAATTAATGTTTGTTCATTCACTGAATGTTGATTTGAGACGCTAACAAGTTGTTCCAGATGAAGAACATTTGGTAAAGGAGCGAAATTTCTTCCAATTAATTGTAACATCAAAGCAGTTTTGCCGCAGAGCAAAATATCTCCCAATAACCGTTTAATAATCGTCCTTATGGTCATGCTATCTATATTTACGACTCTTACAATTTCTGCTTAATGCAGACTGTTATTGATTAATTTACGAAATTGTATACAAATTTAACAAATATTGTAGATTAGTGTAACCTAAAATAATAAATCATTTATTTGTGAGACAAAGCTACTTTGCAACAAGCAACAAAACGCCCTGGATAGCTTTCATTATTTCTTAATTTATAGAATATAAAAAACACAGGACTGGATTTTTACGAAGTGTGAATCCTGCAGTGAAAGAACAAATGAAATTCATCTTATCATCATATTTACAAGGAAAATATTTTTAGATTTCAGCTTCAAAGACTTCTAATTCGCGGATTTCATGTAAATTTAAAGGCTTGAAGTTAAGATTTTGCAGGCATATTTTGAAAACAAGACTTACAATATCTTAGGGATATCGTTGATTCAACTTTATTTCAAATTTGGAAGTAAAGTCTCTGTTTACATTGAATCAAATAATTGCAACAGAAATTAAAGAGGAGCTGGTCTTCCATGCTGAAACTTTCAACAAATAAGAACAAATAATAAAATAAGTAAAATAAAGCAAAAAGAAAACGTTTAATTTCCTAAACTCATCTTGGCCTAAAACGTAACAGTTAACTGTCAATAACAACGTACAATTGCATGTGCTTTGTTTTCACACTAGTTATTCCTCTAATTAACCGACATTGACGAAGAAGCCTGTGAATTCAAAGAATAAATTATTTGAAGATTAAACAAAATATATATCAAATATTAACAAACTCACTGGCACTAAAAGTAACTATATAATTTTAATTTGTAGACCTGACGTCCAGGTTAATTAACTTAGTTAAGTAAAATAATGGCAAATAGGGTATAGGGTTCTGGATCTTTACGAAATAATTTTTACTTGAACATTATTTTCATTCCCTATTAACGATGCCACACTTTACTTTATGTTTTCTTGCAAATTCTGTATTTATTTAATTTCTAAAATAATATTCATGTTCTCGCATGAAATCTTGCAAAGGAACATGCTCAATGAACTAAACAAACGGTTTGAAAGTATAACAATCAATGTACCAGCAAAGTTCTAAGTTCCAACAATATATTACTACTTTAATGTCTCATTTTAAATATCAAAGTTAATTTTTATTAAGCAACTGATAACAAATACACGTATTAAGAAAATTAGTCTTCTGTAAATCATTCCTAAATTTGCAACTTAAACCATTTGCTACTGTGAACCATGCTAATATGCGCCATAGCTATAGATCATTCTTACACCATAGATTTAGTAAACAGTTTAAATATAGATTTAGTGGTTTAAAGTTAATTTAAAGTAAGCTCATTTAGGATATAGGCTTCTCATAAACTTTTATGGAAACGTTCAGGACTTACTAGAGTCAGAAAATTTTAGAGCCAAGAAAGCAATTTGAAAAAAGTAATTTAAAATATAAAATTATGGCTAAATTTAAATTACTGCATTTGTAAACTAGCAACTTTGTATATAAATTTTAGTTACATAATTCAATTACATTAGCCAAATCATCGCCCATCTCCGATCAATATCGTTCAGGCAAATAAGTGTTTAGATCACAGCTTGGCACGAGCGTGATTCAAATACATCACGAAGCCAGACATAATTAGAACTGGGCTGTTATCATTCGCAGCCGGTACGGAATCACAAAATTAATTATCATTCGAAGCCGGCCCGGAATCACAAGTTTTCAACAAGCCATGATCTGTAGATTCCGACATAATGAATTAGAAAAAAAAAAAAAAAATCGGTCATCAATCAAAACAGAGTTGTCATCATTCGAAGAATCACAGAATGATTGTTTGAATTGAATAAAATAATTGCATCAGAAATTAGAGTGGGTCGCCCCTGCAGAAACGATCAAAAATCACATTCAAAATCATATAACGATGAAACTTTTAATTTATTAAACTTCTCGTCGCCTAAAACGTAAATTAAAGTATTAAATTAAACTACTTATTGTTGCCTTAAACTGCCAATCAGTTCTTTGGAAACGTTCAGGACTTATTAGAGTCAGAAATATTTGAGCCAAGAAAATAAATTTAAAAAAGTACTTTCAAAATAGAAAATTACTGCTAAATTGAAATTGTAGGCCTAATTGGAGTATAAATTACAGCATAATTAAACTTGCAAATTTGTATTTAAATTTTGATTACGTAATTCAATTACGTTAGCCAAATCACCGACCATCTCTGATCAATGTCGTCCGGAAAATTAAGTAATTTGACCACAGCTTGGCGAACGTGATTCAAATACAACACGAAGCCAGACATAATTAGAACTGGGCTGTTATCGTTCGAAGCCAGCACGGAATCATAAGTTTTCAACTAATCACAAGCCATGATCTATAGATTCCGACATAAATTAGTTAGAACTGAGCGTTACAAATCTGCCATCAATCAAAACAGAGTTGTCATCAATCGAAGCTGGCACAGAATTTAATCATTTCTTTTCAAATAATGACAAGCCAAGCATTATATTAATTTTTGTTATTAACCAATCAGGAATCATGCATGAAAACGGGCGCCATAAAAATTGACCAGAACGGTCGGGAAAGTTTATTTTATTTGAGTTTTCTGAAGAGTTGAGACAAGTTATGTGGAATACTATCTAACATCGAATTTGATAGACTTTCGTTAAACAATCTATATTCTACATATTCTACACATTCTGGATAAAGGTCTGTATTTCAACATTTTCACGTTTGATTTGATAGATATTTCTACTTTCGACATACGTGACCACACGGTTAAACCCCGACGCTAAATTCCAGTGACACTCACCAGATTGAGAATTGAGTTGGTTGCAGACAAACGGACAGAATGCTGGTAGAGATTCTTTTGAAGGACACTGATGGAGAGGTGCTTGAATTGGATTTGAACCAGTTGCCTGAGGGAGATGACGTATTGACTATATTGCGAGAGGAGCAAGCTACTATGAATCATTGGGTCGCCATAGCACTGGCCTATTACCGACAAGGCAAGTTGGACGACTTTGTCAACATCCTTAAGGCTTCCCTCACCGACGCCAGCCTCGACTATGGTAACTTTGAGAAGGATCAGATGGCTGCAATAGACTCTCTGGCGGCTTACTACGTGCAGGCGGCTCAAAGAGAGAAAGACAAGGAGAAGAAGAACGACTACTTTAAGCAAGCCACTCAGCTCTTCACCGCCGCTGACAAGATCGTTATGTACGATCATAATCACTTATTGGGTCGAGCTTATTTATGCTTGCGGGAAGGAGATAAGATCGGTCAAGCCGACGCGCACTTTAACTTTGTGCTCGGACAGAATCCTAACAACATTCCAAGCCTCCTGGGCAAAGCTTGCATTGCATTCAACAACAAGGACTACCGAGGAGCTCTCACGTACTACAGGACAGCTCTCAGAGCCAATCCTAACTGTCCGGCCTCAGTCAGGCTCGGTTTAGGTCACTGTTCGTCAAGCTCAACAATGAGGAAAAAGCAAGGTTTGCTTTTGACAGAGCTCTAAAGTTGGATCCTCAGTGCGTTGGAGCTCTCGTGTCATTGGGTGTGCTTGAATTGAACTGCAAAAGTCCTGATCCAATTAAGAAAGCTGAGTCGGTTAAGAACGGAGTATCACTCCTATCCCAAGCCTACTCCATCGATTCATCAAATCCCATGGTCCTTAATCATCTCGCCAATCATTTCTTTTATAAGCAGGACTATAGCAAGGTGCAGCATTTGGCACTGCAGGCCTTTCACAGCGCAGAAAACGAAGCAATGAGAGCTGAGAGCTGCTATCAGCTAGGCAGGGTTTTCCACGTTCAGAAAGACTTTGAGCAGGCATTTCAGTACTATTATCAGTCCGTTAAGTTCTGCTCGCCCACCTTCATTCTCCCTTTCTATGGTCTCGGGCAGATGTACATCTCCAGAGGCGACAACGATAAAGCGATGCATTGCTTTGAGAAGAATTTGAAGGGTAATCCTGACAACTACGAGACACTGAAGATCATAGGCACTCTCTACTCCATGTCCGTGGATCCAGAGAAACTGGCTATGGGGAAGCAAAGCATGAAGAAGGTGACGGAGATGAGACCCGATGACTTGGAAGCTTGGATAGAGTTAGCGCAATTACTGGAGAGAACGGATCTCTAGGGATCGCTGTCTGCATATACGACAGCCTCTAACCTGCTTAAAGAGAGAGAGCATGGGAGCCGTTTTCCCCCCTGTCATCCACAGCAACGTTGTTGCTATTCACTTCCTCCTGGGAAACTATGCTGAAGCCAAGACCCACTACCTATCGTCCATAGAGTGCGCGAGGCTTCATCGGATGAGAACTACTACGGTGCAATATCTGTGACTATCACGTACAACCTATTACGTCTCTATGAGCTGACGCACGAGAAAGACAAAGCAGAGTAGGTATATAAGGACATCCTAAAGGAGCATCCCAACTACATAGACGCTTACCTGCGCCTGGGCTGCATGGCGCGAGACAAGGGTCAGATCTACAAGGCTTCTGATAGGTTCAAAGAGGCTCTGCAGATTATCCAGGATCAACCAGATGCTTGGTCGCTCATTGGAAACCTTCACATAGAAAAGCAGGAGTTTGGCCCGGCACAGAAGAAGTTTGAGAGGATCTTGCAGTACCCAGGAACGAAGGATGACCCCTACTCTGTGGTGGCTCTGGGCAACGTCTGGCTGCAGACCCTGCATCAGCCAATGAGTGACAAGGATAAGGAGAAGAGACATCAGGACCGTGCTCTGAGCATGTACAAGTCGGTGCTGCGCAAAGATTCGAGCAACATCTGGGCCGCCAATGGCATCGACTGCGTGCTGGCCCACAAGGGTCTTATCAACGAGGCTCGAGATATATTCGCTCAGGTGAGAGAGTCGACGGCAGACTTTTGTGACGTGTGGATCAATATCGCACACATCTACGTCGAGCAGAAACAATACGTCGCTGCTGTGCAGATGTACGAGAACTGTTTGAAGAAGTTCTACAAGCACCACAGCAAGGAGGTGATGGTCTATCTGGCACGTGTCTACTTCAAGAGCGGTAAACTGAAGGAGTGCAAGCAGGTGCTGCTGAAGGCACGGCACGTGTCGCCGTCTGACACAGCACTGCTTTACAACTTGGCTCTTGTTCATCAGTATCTTGCCAAGTCAATACTGAGAGATGAGAAGAGTAATCTAAAGATGGTTCTCGACGCAGTGCAAGATCTGGAGCTCGCAAACAGATACTTTTTGTACTTGAGTCAGCAGGGAGATCGTATGAAGCTCGACTTGGCTCAGGCGGCTAAAGAGGCGCGCCAGTGCTAAGATCTTCTCACTCAGGCTCAGTACCACTTGACCAGAGCACGCAAGGCCGACGAGCAGGACAAAGAGATAAAGAGCAAACAAGAGGAGGAGAGAGATATGATCAGGGGGAAGCTGGAAGAAGAACGCCTAGAGAAGCAGCGCCAGAAGGAGGAGATAGAGAAGAAATGTCTGAAAGAGAGAGCTAACCTCCTGGAGAAGACGAGAACTCTGATGTTGACCGAGATGAAAGCCGCGGAGGTAGATGAATCAAAGAAGAGCGGCGGTGGAAAGAGAGGCAGAAAGGCTCGTGATGATGGGGAGTTTCTCTGTGACAGCGAGTCATCTGAGGGTGAGGGTGCTAAGAGACGCAGGAGACAGGTGAGCGGATCTGCATCAGAGGCGGAACCTGAGCTTGATGAACAAGAAAACGTTGTGCCAAGAGAGAAAAAGAACAAAGAAAAATCAGGAAGGAAGAGGACTAGGACTTAGAGGGAGCGTAGAAGAAAATTTCGAAGTGGAGGTGATAGGAAAGAGAAGAGTAGGGATAGAAGGGGAGACCGAGGAGAGAAGAGCAAGGCGGCTAAGGCGCCTGAAGACGGCTTATCAGCCAAGCAGCGACGTAAGATTGTCTCTAAGGCGGCGATATCCTCCAGCAGCGAGTGTTCAAAGGATGAGAGGCTTCAAGGTGACGACAAGGGTTCATCCAGTGGGGCAGAGAGCAATGCGTCCAACAGAAGACCAAGAAGCGCAGGATTGTTTCAAACGACAGAGACAGCTAGTGAGATCGCTCCAGAGAGCATCTAGCGACTAGAGGATGAAGATGAGTAGAGAAAAGCTAACGACTATAAGATGAAGATGAGTGGAGAACAGCCAACGACTAGAAGATGAAGATGGGTGGAGAGAGACTAACGACTAGAAGATGAAGATCAGTGGAGAGAGACTAACGACTAGAAGATGAAGATCAGTGGAGAGAGACTAACGACTAGAAGATGAAGATGAGTGGAGAGAGGCTAACGACTAGAGGATGAAGATGAGTGGAGAGCGGCTAGCGACTAGAAGATGAAGATGAACAGAGAGAAGCTGAAGACTGGAGGATGAGTGGAGAGCGTTAAGAAGACTAGGATTTGCAAAATACTTTCGTAAATCCTGATTCTGGACCCAGGATTTATTGAGACAACGCTGAATTTAAAGCAAGCTAAGATGTGAATCATCTATTTCTGTTTAAAACTCTGTAAAAGATTGTTTTTGTTTAGCGTCCTAAAAAGACTGCAAGTTAATGTTCTTGCTAAAGTTGAAAATCTATAAAATTCTGTTATAAAATACTAAATTGATTTCAGTTGTAAACATTTTGAAATTTAGAGTTTCTCTGATATTTTCTTAATTCAGTGATAATTGCTGTTATTAATATTTCTAAATAATTTTAGTTATGTCAGAAAAAGAAAATTTATCTTCTGCAATAAAGACAGTTTCGTATAAATGAAATAATAAACGTTGACTTTCTATGTTGCCTAGTTTTCGTATTGATAGTAACTTGCTAATTTGGCGAATTAAGTAATCTCATTAGTAATCTAATTTTATAGCCTCATTAATTAAGGTTTCAATTAAAATGAGGGACCGACTTCAATTATCATCTGAGAATTATCCAAAGTAGCTCATTAATTAAAAGAGGAGTTAAATAGCTGAGCCTTTACTGTAATTTTTCTTGCATAGTTTGTATAAGTATCAACTCATAGATTGAAGAAAATCTATTCCTAAGTTCTGTATGTTTAAAAAATAATAAATTTACACGGTATATCTCTGGTGTAGAGTAATTTGCGAGTTAAAAAAATACAAGGATAGATTTAATTCATAATTTAATTTAATTGATTAATTAATAATTAATAATAGTGATAGAAACAGAACTATGTTTATTTCAATGCACTAAAATATACAGTGAAATACACAAACAAGGCCGTCAAAGAGGTCACAAGTACCCTATCTAGTTGACAACCCTTCAGTCAAACTAATTGAAAAATAACTAGGCAAACGGAATAAACATGCAATACAAGTAAAATAAATAACAATCGATCAAGTTTGAATTAATAGCAACGGGAATTTAAAAAGAGGATAATGTTTCTGCCAATACATCTGAGCTACAGAGAATCACTACAGAGAAACACAGAGAGATATAGAGAAACACAGAGTAACACTTAACTAGTTCAAAATTGAAACATAAATAAAAAATGCTGTAAATAATTACACCAGATAGCCTAGTAGACGATAACTAAGAACAAACTAATCAAAATAATCGATGTAGAAACTCAATGAATCACATATTAGTTTACTATTAAAATTAATTTGTTTAATAAAAATAGTATAAATAATAATAATATAGTAAAATTAAGAGTAAAATAAAATAGAAATGAATAACAATAATAATTACAAAATAATAAACTAATAAAATAATAGGAGTAATAATAGTATTACTATAACTATTTCAATTAATTAATAAATTGAATTAAAATGAGAGACTAACTTCAATTATCATCCCAGAACTATCGATGTCATTTAGACTGAGTAATCAATTTAATTATTTCTCATAGAAGAATACAAGTAGAATAAAGAATCACAAACATCATGTAATGAACGAATATTCGATATTAATTCTATGTGATTTAGCCATACTATTGCAAATTGATATGAGAAAGAAGCATTCAACGCGTTTAAGGCTATGCAACATACTGTATAATAAGGCTCATGTAGAGTTAAAGGTAATGAATGAATCAAGTTTTTAAAGCCACGTAAAAGAGCACTATTGAAAGAAACTATTCAATTTTAGAAGCTCTCTGCTATTTAAAAACTTTAAATTATATAAACAACTAAGCTTTCCTTTAAAATATGCATTATTTAAAAGCTGTAAAACCGACGTTAACGTCAGTTTCAGCTTAAGAAAGTGATAGCAGTCACGGGCGAGCCCAGGATTTGAACTCCGCATATACTGGTCGACAGTCCAACATCTTACGTTTCTTATTTATTTTCCAAATATTACCGGTCGCAGGTAATGTTTTCGAACTCCAAATACAGTATTTAATACGATCAGCATAAGAAAATTTTATTTTAGTATTCCTACAGTGCATTGCGTGTACTAGAGAGTGAAATGAGTTGCACAAATATAGGCCTCGAAACTGCTTCTGAGCTAGACGTGACGTCGTTTACACTTGCAGAGTTGAAGCACTTCACATCGCACATGATTTAATCAGTTCCAGGTGTTTGAGGAACCGTGAGTAGTTGTGACTGACAGAGTAAACTATACCGGTAGTTCATGCAGGAATACTGCGTGGAACTGTATAGTTAGTTCCAGCGGCCTGAGTGACATAATTAACCTATCAATCATTCAAATGAATCATTTCATTAGTTGATTAGTGTGTGTCAAATAATTGAATCTCTCAATATTGATGAAAGACTTCGGTTTATAAAGCATTACAAATGCATATGATTTTTTATATCTAGTTTATTGGTTTTTATACCATAAAAGTTAGAAAATATTTCACTGTTATTATATACTGGCCAATAAAGGTTTAAGATGGGTTAGTCATACAAAGTCACTTAATTAACATAGCCTATTAGAGGTAGCATAGCTCCAATGTTATTGTGTGTATTTTATTTAGATGCGCAAGTGGTAACATTGTTTCTTGTTTTGGGATAATCCAATAACTATAAAGTCTTATTAGTTTTATAAGATAAAATGTTTAATTAAATAATTTGAATCAGAGTTATGATGATTCAGACCTCACAAGGCAATTTTACCGATTGCCCTGCCTGGATTTGAATCCCATACAAATTCATCGGAAAACTGAAGGCACACCAATGATGCCACCTTTCATGCCTTTGGGCTTGCCTCATCCAATAAATAAACTCGATTGTGCCCAAGTCAATTGGCAGCAGCAGCAACAACAACAGCACGTAGCTGAAATAGCCTCACCTGCAGTAGCTGCAAGCTCTGTTATTGTTTCTCTCACACTTTCTCCAATGAGAATTTGCCACTGAAGTTACCGCACTCTGTCTCGTTAGTTCATCTAAACATATTCGTCATCCAAACATATTGAATTACTCATTTCATAAAAAGAGACCAGCTCCACGTGTTGTGTCCAGGTCGTTTGAAGAATTTGACCAACCGGTGACCGCACGTGTCGTAGAAGGCTACGAAAGCACTAAAATCCATACCAACGTCAGAAAGGGCATTTGGTTGGTGAGTGCCTAGGCTGCAGTAATTGCCTCAAAACTTAAACGAATGGATAAAAGAAAGTCTATTCGTATCCCGACCCCGGTTAAACTGGGATTTAAGGGAAAATGATGATGAATGACAGACGAGCAAGGAGAAATTGTTTAAATTTCACATTTAGATAGATCTTACTTGAAGACAACACTTTATATTGCCTATCAGGGTATCGCTCAAAGTTAATCCAGAAATTAAGGATGGTTTCTGAAAAAGTCATTATTCAGAATAATAATAACAATAATAATAATAATAATAATAATAACAATAATAATAATAACAACATTAATAAGAATAATAATAAGAATAATAATAAGAATAATAATAACAATAATAATAACAATAATAATAACAATAATAATAATAATAATCATAATAATAATTGAATGGTGGAGATAGAAGAATGTTTTGCTTGATGTACAAGTCACGTAGCGTAGCTTACATATCAGACCGTCTCTGACAAGGTCATTTTGTCAAGTTCAAAATTGTGTAATTTTGAACTTCTGCCAAATTTCTTAGCAACTGTCCATGCATACCCCGCTGCCCGATAAACCAGTAAATGTTTATTAAACTAAATGATTTAAAACTTTCTAAAAAAATTAAACAATATTTTAACTTTATTTAGAAACGTTTTAACTTTATTTGCACTTGTTTGATTAGTAGCCTGCATGTATCTACTGTATAAGTTTCCTTCAATACCACAGTTGGTGTAGCAACAACAACAATAACAATACGGTTAGAGTGCTACTGTTGTCCATGACAACATTGAGCACTGTGGAACCAAATAAAAGCCGATTAGCAGAGTGAGGGGTCCATAAACGATGCGAGCCAAAATCCGGGTAGTCAGTCCAAGGAAGGGTGCTAGCTTCAACTGTAGACACACATATATATAGAGTAGTAAAAGTGCTTATAAATTATGTAAATTATTTACAGGCTTGCAGTCCTTGAGATCTGGTCTTGGTCTCGAAACGCTTGAGATCGGATTTTGTCGGTCTTGGTCATGGTCTATAAGGATCCTCTCTTGATCTTGATCTCTGAGTTTTGGTCTTGACTACAAGTCTGATGATTTATCGGAAATAATTAAATATTAACCATATTCAAGCAATCTTTGAAGCAGTATATCATCCGTATAGCCATGATAGTCGCATTTTAAAAATAAGAGCAGTTGTTATACGTTCAATTCTAAGATAGATATTACGAAAGAAATCAAAAAAATTGAGCAACTTGCTGATAAATTGTAAAAGCGAATTCTACGATAAAATACTGTACATGCACTTGATACAGGGAACATTTAACGTTTGATTCGCAACATGGATGCTACTTAAAGAACGTAACAAGCAGAACATCTGAATGTTCTCAAGCGTACTCCACAGAAAGCAAGCTCTTACCAATATGTCTTAGCCAATATCTTTAGCCAAATACGACAATGTAGTGTATGATACTGTGTATCAATAGGAATCGACCCTGGTGAAGGATACTTCGACATATTTCGAATGCGAATATAACTGTGCTCGATTCGAATTCTCGGCACTTCCCGTCGCTAGTGTGATTCTAGAACCAGAAATCTAGCCTCATTCGTATCCAAGACTGTTTCAAATCACGAAGATAATTTCTTGATGATCCAGTGGGAACGGTCACGGACGGATCGGTAATTTGTACGCCGTCAAATCACGAATCAGTTCTGATGCAGTCCGTCTCGAGTCCGCACATCTGTAGCCAATAAATGTACGGCAACGTCAGATCACTCTCTCTCTCTCAGTCTCTCTCTATCTCTAACTCTCTCTCAGTCTCTCTCAGTCTCTCTCTCTCTCTCTCTCTCTATCTCTCTCTCTCAGTCTCTCTCTCGCTCGCTCTGTCGTTCTCTATCTATCTAACTTTCTCTCGCTCTCTTGATCTCTCCCATCTCTCACACTTTTATTATCTCTGATTTCACAGTCAACGACTGTTCATCTTTATAACTGACGTGTTAGCAAATTGGAGGCTTCAAAGAGAAGCGATTCTAGTTGGTAACTTATAAACTTGTATAGCTTATTCCATAATAAAGTTGTTTAGTTACTGCAGATTGCCTAGGTCAAATTATGCATACAATTCTGTTGCTCTAAATAAAGATATGTAGTTACTTCAAATTGTATACTTTTAATTATATACTATATTTCTGTTACTAAGGCCCAATATTAATTGATTATGTTAAAATACTGTGTCTCGTGGCATTCAGTACGGAAACGAAATTAATCTATATATGAATATATCAAAACCTTAAGTACACGAAGAAGTTTCAAGTACTTTTTATATATTAAAGGGTTTCTAAAGCGTAGTATAATGTCCACTTAGAACCACAAAAGATACAATCGAAACTGCCCGGTTGGGATGCGAACCGATGACCTCCAGCTTATCTGGTAAGCGTGCTATCAACCTAGCCATCTAAGTAGCGCATTATGTTTGTATTGTATGCTAACTATAGAATTCATTATCTTTAAACGTTTCATTTCGTAAAGCTCATTTTGGATTAATGTTCAAATGCTTTCTCAGGTCACCAGAACCCAGAAATCAGAGTTACATGCATAAAATGCTCTAACGTATGCAGCATACCATATTCTATTTTTTATAGCTATAGAAAAGGCAATAATAAATCAAAATGTAAATATTGGAATACTTTTTAGATATAAGTAAAGCGTTTGATTGTGTAAACAGAAAGATACTAATTGAAGATTTAAAAGAGATTTTAGAGAAAGATGAATTTTATATAATAAAAATTTTAATAGAAAATGTAAAAATAAAAGTTATAAATGACAAATTTGAAGGAAAAAATTTAATACCAACACAGGAGTCCCTCAAGGAGACTGCTTAAGTCCTATATTATTTACTTTATATCTTGTCATAGCTTTAAATGCAAAAGAAGATAATAATATGCCAGTAGAAATACAAGACCATACATATTGCAATAAAAACAGAAATGAGAAAATAAATATAGAAACAATAGATTAGCAGTTTGCAGATGATATAGGATGGATTATTTTTGGAAATAACAAGTCTGATGAACTAATAGAATATGTAAAAAATAGATTAAAACGGAGAGATTTACAGATAAATAAAGATAAAACAGAGAAAATAATTATACCAAACACAATAGATTATATGCAATGGCAAAATACTAAATACTTAGGTAGTATGTTAGAATCAGAAAAAAATTTAAATCAAAGAAAAAAATTAACAATGATGGTATTTAATAAATATAAATCTACTGTAAACTAAAAAATAAAAAATAAAACTTGAAAATAAGAATTAACATATTTAATATACAGTATATATATATATATATATATATATATATATATATATATATATATATATAATAGTGAACTATGGATAATAACTAAAAGCATGGAAAGTAATATAGATATATTTCAAAGAAAACTATTGAGAATCATATTAAATATAATATATCCACACATAACTAGCTATACGGACCTATATAACAGAACACAATAAAAACCATGGAGTGAATTACTCAGTTGGATTGGACATATGCTAAGATCGGATGAAAAACTCCAGTAAGAAAAGCTCTAAATTATAGAAAAACAAATAATAAAATAAAATGAAACTAGGTATGGGAAATAGATATATTTTAATTAAACAATATAATAAAGAAATAAAACAAATAGATACTAAATATAACCTAGCACAGAGTGAAGTGTATGATCTTGCCTAGGACCAGTATCAGTGGAGACAGAAGGTAAAAGAGGCCGCTCTGGTGTCCACAAAGTGACGTCACTCAGAGAAAAGAAGAATATCCTATTTTTAAATTTACAATTAGTAGTCTATAACCGTTCCGTTAATGTTTAAATTCTTAGTTCAACATTATTCTGTGTGAAATTTTCACTCGGTGTGCCTTCTTAGAGCAGTATTCTTATAAATAGAGGTATTTGTATTTTCTATCTAAAATATACAGTAACTGGTATTAACACACTAACAATATTGTATAGTTGCAAAAGAATCATAGACTATAGCCGTGTAAATAATTTCTTAGGTTGTTCTGAAGCAATCACTCACGACCACTGCTTTCCATCGACCGATTCGCGAAGAGATGAATGTATTTAATTGACCAGATACTTAACAGCGATTTCGCTTTCCAAATGGATAGTCGAAGAATCGAATCATGAACTTCTGCACAATTTATTACCAACTGTCCATGCATACCCTACGACCCGATAAACCAGTAAAATATTATATATTTTACGTAACTATAAATTAACTTATAATTCTTCTATAAATTATTTCTCAGAGATTTAATAGACTAACTACATGAATTTTACATTTTCCATCAAGTTATTTAAAAATATATACTTCCCTTTTAAAATTTAATATTCGGAAATTAGTAGCAAAACTCAGTATTCTGAAGAGGATCAAATGAAGGAATCTATGTCTTTGGCACCGATCACAACTTTCTCCAATCATTCTGTCGCCAATGCTTTACAGAACGGCAACATATCCTGTCCGGAATCCATTAATTCTGGAATAACGTTTACGGATAATTCCGGATTGCGTGATGATCCCACAATATATTTACAAGACGACGAGACATCCTCCAAACATCGAAAGCGAAGTCGTGATTTGATGTCATCAGGGATGAGCAGCTTAGCGGTTCCAAGTACTTCAATACCGCTTTCACAACTTACCACAAACATCGATCCGGTTTATCGGTTCAACGACACTGACGGTCGTCTAGATGCAGGCGCTTTGAGCTACCCTTCAAACACCGCCAGATGTGGTGGCTCTGCTTCTGATCCATCTACAAACACCACAAGATCTTCTTCGCCTCAAAGAACGAAAGGAAGAGGACGAAAACAGCCGTCAGCAGGGCTAAGCTCTAGGGCGAGCCAGTGCTATGATGATGTCCACACTCAGCGAGTGATCGCAAATGTTCGAGAGCGGCAGAGAACACAGTCTCTGAACGAGGCCTTTGCACATCTAAGAAAAATCATCCCGACTCTGCCTTCAGATAAACTCAGTAAAATACAGACGCTCAAGCTCGCCACCAGATACATCGATTTTCTCTTTCAGGTATTTTCCTCAATATATTTGGTGAATTGTTATTTATTTTATTTCATTTATTTATTCAATGTTTTTCAAGCCCGACCCTAGTTAAACTGGGATTTAAGGGAAGATGATGATGATGACAATCATGTATCTTGTCAGTTTGTAAAAACATCAAATAAAGTAGATAAAAAAAGTCCGACCCATGTTACGCTGGAATTCAAGGAAAGGTAGTGATAAAGATAAAGATAGTGATTTATTCATATATCCCACCAATAGTTGAAAGCATCCAATGGAGTACATGGAAATGAGATATGCACATTATGCAGTATAAAGAAGACAGAATGAACGGATGATATGCATTTTGCGGGGGAGGCGCATATAATATACATATTTTGGTGATATATTAGAGTAAAAACAAGCTGTAAACTAAATTTGTGACTTATGAATATTTGACATAAAAAGTAAGAGCCTAAATTAACAGGTGTTAAGAAAAGTAAAAAAAAATGCAATATGAAGTAAATCAGGGTACAATGAATCATCGTTAAAATCCATGTCACAATCAATATCTCAATAAATAAATATTAGTATCTGCATCAGCGTCTTCCCCCCTCCCCCCTTGGCCTATAACGCAAACTCAACCTAATGGGGTACCGTATGGTGCGGTACCCCTTAATTTTTTTCAGGTACAGCCTGAGCATTTCACGACGGAAACTGCGACATCGCTTATACAGACGCCCCTGAGTATCGGTGTAGCTTTGTAGAGGTTTGCTTATAGTATCTCTTTCGTCGTAATAAAGGCACTGTCTTACACGACCCCGCTTTAATGGCCCTTGATTTTTCTATTACTGATCTACTAGACTGAGAGTTTATGCTGTAAGATGCATAACGCTCAACACTGAAAATGTAGATATTAGTTATGAGTTCTTCATCTTCAGTGCACTGCCAAGTAGCAGGTTCAGGGTACATATACAAACTCAAATCTGTTTTCTCGCTCCATATGAGCACTCCTTAGTCTATGCCTAATCGATACCTTATGTTGCCTATTGCTTGGGAAAAGTATGGCTTCTGATGTGGTTTCCCGTTGCCTTCCTCAGTTAGTTATGAGTTATAAAGTAGATATGCGTATGATGTTATAACTACTTCTACTTGTGCACTGGTGATCGCTATAGGCTAAACACATTTCTAAATGAATCCACATGTAAGGTTATGAAGATGAAAAATTAATGCTATATGAATAGAACCGTAATCAATATTTAATGCTGACAATTAAATAGATATCAACTTCTACAGTAGGCCCTACATCCCGAGTACAACAAAGATAATAAATCCTACTATTATATGATTTGAATATGATGATGATGATAATGATGCTTGAAAATGACGTCTAGGGTATAAATAAATTATGGTTGAAACTAAAATAAAAATTGAAGTTGAATTTATTAATTCAACAGGAGTTTCATCATTAAAATCTGAGCTAATATGATATACACTGTATAGAAGTGATAATGAATGAAAATGTTAAATGAAAGAAAACTTATCAACTTATCGAGACGACTGTCGTAGATGTCAGCTGATTTTCTCATAGTTAATTAACTGTTGAATTAAACTCCTGAAAATTTTCATACATAAATAATTCATCTATTCATTTAAGGACATTTTCAAGATTCTAATTCATTGTTATGAATGCAATGACCTTGATGTTGTGATTGATGAAAAGGTCTTGACGTTGTGAGAAGAATCCTAGAGAATCCTTAATGACTCTAATATATGTTAGAGTTTATGATAAAGCAAATATCTTATTTAAGTTTGTTAAATAAAATTCTATTGGAACATCTAATGTTGCACGCTTATCAAAGTGCCAAGAGAAAGTTAGTCCTTTCGATCCAGGGCAGCACTCTCTCCTCGCTAAGCTAGTTATTATTTCCTCTAGTAGCATGAAATGAACAAAAGTCCTAGACTAAAATGACAATGTCCTAATTAGGCCTTATGCATTGGCGATAGTGAAATCCTGAATAGGGAAAGTCTCTTATTGAACTTTACACTATTCGCTAATCTTCGCACTAATCTTTACACTAATCTTTACACTAATCTTTACACTAATCTTTACACTAATCTTTACACTAATCTTTACACTAATCTTTACACTAATCTTTACACTAATCTTTACACTAATCTTTACACTAATCTTCGCACTAATCTTTACACTAATCTTTACACTAATCTTCGCACTAATCTTTACACTAATCTTTACACTAATCTTTACACTAATCTTTACACTAATCTTTACACTAATCTTTAATCACTAATCTTTACACTAATCTTCGCACTAATCTTTACACTAATCTTTACACTAATCTTTACACTAATCTTTACACTAATCTTTACACTAATCTTTACACTAATCTTCGCACTAATCTTTAATCACACTAATCTTCGCACTAATCTTTACACTAATCTTTACACTAATCTTTACACTAATCTTTACACTAATCTTTACACTAATCTTTACACTAATCTTTACACTAATCTTTACACTACTTACTCCAATTTCTCAGAAAAAAGAAGAACTTATAATTATAAAATACGTTCGTTTGGAATTAATAACAAATATTAAAATTGTTCCTAAATATTGAAAAGAGTTTTATTACGGTGCATAATTTTTTAATTGCGATATAAAATATTAAATTGTAATAAATTGTAATTTTTATTGAGGTACATATTTAATAGTAATAAAAAATATTAATTTGTAATGTAACATAGTTATAACACAATTATATGTAATATGTAATTACGTGTAGTTGTAACACAAGTAAATGTATTTATTAAATTGTAATATAATATAGGTAAAGCATAATTGTAATATTAGAATTGAATATGACATAGCCTTGTTGAATCATGAAGTCTTTAATTTAAATCTTTAATTTGGCTGGAGCCAGTGGCGAAGTCGGTAAGATACTCGACCGCGGAGCAGTATGTGCGGGGTTAAAATCCTGGGCTCTCCCGTCACTGACATCGCTTTCGAATGCGGAACCTGCCGACAACCGTAGCTTTTACCAGATTTAAAACACGCTCTCATGACAGTGTCGACAGTGCTCCCAGTAGGCTAAGCTTCGAGTCCAAACTTGATGTTCGCTTTAGGCGTAAAATTCACCTTTAATCAGCATTTTAACTACTGAAGAAACTGATATAGCTAATCTTTCACCGCAGTATATTCTTCAAATTTTTAATAGCATCATTTAGTCTCAAGAGCTTATATGATTGTATATGCAATGCATTAGACTTGTATAGCGATGTCAGATTAGTATGAATTAGTGATATTTCTGTAGAGCTGGATAGACTCTAGTCCACCATGTTTGATACTTGATGAGATTTGGGTTCACTTCTTCATGATTTGTAAGCTGCTGTATCTTTTTGGCTCCATCGGAATAGCTGATTAAGGCTAGATGTTGATACTGTGCCCTATGAGAAAACGTCAACTCTTGCAAAGAAACAATCAAAGCTCCAAACCAGAAATTACATTGCTAGCATTCAATGCTTCGTAATTGTGACAGTAGATTTAGAAATGAATTGCAGATTTGATGCAAGGATGCCACACAGAGGCAGTGCTGCCTTTTTCTAATTACAGCATGAGTTGAATGAGAGCGGCAAAATCCTAAGATTTACTAATCCACATTGCAGGTCTAACTTTGCAAAGTTACTAGTAATTATTTTATTTCATCTTTTATAACTAAAACAAAGTTATTTCAAGAAAACGGGCTTGTAATCAACTTTGGTAATTTTATTTTAGTATGACAATTATATAGCCGAAGGAAGATTATTCAATTCAACTGTCACATTGGCCTATTATCGATTATTTTTTCAATAGTTTTGAGTCACATATTGTTTTTTAAATTCAAACATCAACTTATCTTAGACCTAACGTCGGCTATATTACTTCAATTGCTAAAGCCTTTTAACGGTATAGCAAGAGGCTTCTACCGGTTAATCTAATATCCATGATTTGATTTTATAAAAGTCAAAGTCGCGCACTTGAATAAGATCCTCTCGATTTCGTATCGCCTCAGGCAACTTTGGCAGACCTATATATGAAGATCTTCCTAAATTCAGTTGTATACATAAGATTGGCGGATTGAGAGTTGAGGGCATGTTGGGATTCCGATTGATTTAATGACACGTTTATCTTTCCAATTATAGCGCATTA